>CAUYON010069905.1:0-22615 GCA_963573935.1 Arctocebus calabarensis | reverse complement strand
TGTCATGTAACACCTAGAACTAATGGAATGAAGACACCGCACCCGGAACGCTGTCTTCATCGCGCAGGCGCACATTAAGCGGAAGGGGACTATGGGGAATTTTTGAAACCCATGGGGTGGGGAGGTTCGGTTGAGGGTGACATTATCTTAGGCCGTGGCTGGCCAGGCCCAAACCGGCCAATAGGCTTTATTGTGGCCTTTTTTTAGGGAGGGCCAATGACCATACGGGCCAGGCTTTTCGTGGCGAGCTGCAGCGGGGAGGAGAAGGACTCCCGGCGCCTTTTTAGGTTAAAGAGCCTGATGGTCGCCAACAGAACATTAAAATATCACAATATTTCTTGTTGACTGGCAAGATGACCGCTCTGAGGCTAGTTGTACAGCCACTGAGAAACTAATTAACACTATTACAGAGGATTGTATATGATAATTAACAATTAAATTTAAACTTTCAGAATAGAAGCTGGTTTTCCCTAGAGAGGACTTTGAATAGGTTACTGCTGTGGAAAGAATGTAATGGAATTTTCTTTATACACCAGTTACATAATTATGATTCTTTGCTATTGCCACTTGTATTTAAATGTGCTTTGCACACCTGTAACTTTGAATTCACATTTCTATGCAAGTAGGTACAAAATAATGCCTGTATTTTTTCAATACTATATGGTGAATTCTTATTTAAATTTATCACATTATATTGTGACAAATTAATTAAAATATGCGAATTAGACATAATTAAAAGATGTGGCCATCTTATTTTTAAATACATATATTCAACAGATAAGGAAATAAGTATAAAGATCTGAAGTGTTTACTCATAACTATATCCCTGGGAGCTATCTGGGAGCTGATGTTCTGAAATACATAGTTATTTTCATGTTTAATGATAACAATATAAATGTCATCATTTTCAAAAAACTATCTAAACCTTACTTAATCATTTTCTTAGAAACTTAGAACTGCATTTGTCATTTTTCTTTTGCATTTGTATGTGGGCATGTGTGTGTGTATATATATATATGTATATATATATATATATATGGTTATTTTAAAGAAATTATATCCTTTTACTTTCTAATTGGTAAAATAAAATCTAGATGAAGTTAATAGTGACATGGGATGGGAATTCTGTTTTGCAGATAACAATTCAGTGTAGTTGTTCATAATTAGTAATGATAACAACCAAAAAAATTTTATTTTGTTTTTTCCAAAAATGCAACTCAGAGTTTGAAGAACATTAAGCGTTCAATACTATGTTTTTGAAATTTAGAATTTCATACTATTCATTATTAATGGTGAATTTCTTAAATGTAAGATAAGAAACACTAGAAGGCTCTCTCTTGAGTCAGCCAAAGGTTATGCCATACGTACTGACCACAGTGATTTGTGTTATAAGATGTATGGAGTTTTCAAACTATCATCCTGATCTCACTATTTTTAAAATGGGCCTCTTATTGTTGCTAAACCTTAAAACATGCACTTATTTATGTAATTTTTTTTGATTTTTCATTTCAAAATGTACTTACCATGTTTTAGTTTAGTTACTCTACAAGACAGCCTTAATGGCTCCGGCTTCTTCAGGTTCACATTCTGGCATAGTCCTCTCCAACTCAGTACAGGGTAGGCCCTACGCAATGATAGAATCTACAAAAGCCATAATGTGTGACCTCTTACACTACATCATAAAGGTATTTTCATTTTCAACACAGATTCCTGAATCACTTATTATGAAGAAAGTCAGCCACCAAACGATTAAACCAAAGAAAAACTTACAAATCTCAAGGGAAGGGTGCACATATAGAGAAACCAAGACTGCCAGTTTGCCAGCATGGTGAGTGGAGTCCCCAATCGTCCCTGAAGATGTCAAAGTCTCCAACTGTCTGTGTTTGCAGCTGACATTATCTGAAAATCCATGAGAGAATCCAGGCAAAAATTGTTCACTGTGCCCTTCTTAAATTACTGACAAAAAATGTTTGAGATGTAATAAATTATTAATTTTGTGTTATTATAGTTATTAACTAGAACCAATAATAATGAAGAGGTAAACTAGTTTGAGTATTGGCCTTTCCTCGCAATGTTTAGAGGGAACAGATACTTATTTTCTTTTACTGTTTCATTAAAGTTTTATTTTGAGGCTCAGCGCCTGTAGCACAGCGTTATGGTGCCAATCACACGCCCCAAGGCTGGCAGGTTGAGGAGGCCAGCCCGGGCCTGCTAAAATAACAATGACAACCACAACAACAGCAACAAATCAGCCGGGCATTGTGCCGGGCGCCTGTAGTTCCAGCTACTTGGGAGGCTGCAAGAGAATTGCTTAAGCCCAAGATTTGGAGGTTGCTGTGAGTTGTGATACCACAGCGCTCTACCCAAGGAGACAGAGTGCTGTCTCAAAAAATATATAAATTATTTTGAAATAATAAAATTAAAAAAACAGAGAATATATACTGAAAAAATAAGCAAAGCTCTAAGCACCTGCTGGACTGTAACCAAAGATCTGTTATCTGCATCACAAGAGTCCTGAGGATAGAGAAGGAGAATGGTGGTGAAAAACATAATCAGAGAAAAAAACATGATCAAATTTTCCACACTCATCCTCACATTTGACAAAGGCAATAACCACACATACAAAAAGCTGAGTAATCACCAAATAAGGAAAACACAAAGAAATATGTATTCATGCACATCATAATCACACTTCTGAAAACCAAAGACAAACAAAAAATCTTGAAAGCATATAGAAAGAAATGGACTTTAGCTATAGGGGATAAACAATTTGAAGAAGTGTGAATTTCTCCTCAGATACCAATACAGAGGCCAAAAGGAGGTAACAGAACAATTTTTGAGTGCTGAAAACAAAATGAAAGTCAATTGTGAATTTTATATTTATGTTAAAATACCTTTGATGAATGAAGGGACAATTGATTCCTTCCTAGATGTAGGCAAATTAGTAGAATGAATGTATCAGCAACAGAATTACTGAAAAGTAATGACCAAGGAAAGTCGTATAAAAAGAGAAATGATGAAAGCTTAGAACATCAAGAAAAAGTAAATGCAACATAAAATGAAAGTGTGGTTATACACAATTCATGTTCTTTCTCTCAATGAGTCTTGTAAATTGTATTTGATGGTTAAAACCAAAATTTTAATATGCAATGTTTCTAAAATCATGGAGAAGAAAATTTTAAGGCAATTGTATTATAAATGGGAAAAATTAAAAGGAAATAAAGTATGGCAAGATTTCTGTATTTTTCACAAACTGGTAGAATGTCTATGCCATTAGATTGTGATTAATTATGAATATGTAGTTAGTACACATAACTCATAATATATCATACAGGAGCAAACACTAAAAACTATAAGGAGAGATGAAAAATCACTATAGGTATATTAGAAACATAATTAAAAAAAATTCAAGTACCCCACATGAATGCAGAAAAGGAAACAAACAAACAAACAAAAAACCAGAAAAATACATACTAGGGATCATACAACAGACAGAAAAATTTTGAGAAATAGCACTAGAATTATGAATAATAAAGATAAAATCCCATTTCTGTCTTCTTGCTGTTCTGACTAAACCAGTGGAAAATACCAAACTGCTAAGTTAAGCTAAAGAGTCTCAGTCTCAATTTATCTCTCCTTTACATCCCTAAGGTTACAAGATAATGGACGCATTGGTTCAAGGTAAATGTGTTTTTTATTGTTATTGCAGGATAGTAAGCATTTTCGTTTCAATGATTGTGTGTCATTACGTGAGAGTGATAGAGTCTGTGACTCATAAAATGGTATAGATAAAAGGTTTTCTTGATACATTAAGTAGCTTCACAAACTCTATGTCAATTGCCTCAGATGAGGAGAATGGGGTTCACTGATACCTAGGAAAAACTGGTCTCCAACAAATATGATTTATTCCATAAAGAATAATAGCGTAGAGATATCTTTCTTCTGACCACAGAACTTTGTTTCAATTTTAAGAAAAAAAAAAAAGTATCTCCTAAAGTGATCAAATGGGCATTTTTAGTGAATACAAAGTAGAAATGCTCAAGGAAATAAAATCCAATGTTATTTAATGTATACCTTAAAAGTATAATTTTATAAAGTCAATAGTATAGGGTTCCACTGGAAAACATTACTAAGATAATTTAGATACTTCATTATTTGTTCCTTTTAAAAATATATAATACTTTATTTTTCCCAAATTATCATAATATCAATTTATTTTGACACAATAAATAGTACTGAGCTACATAAATATGAATGTCAATTATTTTTCTCTTGAATCATACATTTAGAATTTTAGATAGATAGATATTGCAAACTATCAAAATAGTTACATGGTATTAAAGATGCTAAGTAGCATACCCTGCATTTTCAGTCATCATCTCACTTATAGACGTTGTTGTTGCTGAACAGTCTATTTCTAATATTAAATTTGAAAAATGTTGCAGTAAATACTAATATGTAGAACATATATTCTAACATATGGTAGTTTTTAAGTCTTAAAGATTCCTAAAATTGCCGTTTTGGAGTATAGACTATATGTGTATTCAAATTATTATTGATTAACTTGAATTCTTTTAATTTTTTTTTTTTTTTGAGACAGAGCCTCAAGCTGTCACCCTGGATAGAGTGCCATGGCATTACAGCTCAAAGCAACCTCCAATTCCTGGGCTCAAGTGAGTCTCTTGCCTCTGCCTCCCAAGTAGCTGGGACTATAGGCACTTGCCACAACGCCTGGCTATTTTTTGGTTGCAGCCATCATTGTTGTTTGGCGGGTCCAGGCTGAATTCGAACCCGCCAGCTCAGGTGTACGTGGCTGGCGCCTTAGCCCATTGAGCCACAGGCGCCAAGCCAAATTCTTCTAAATATTTAAAAATGTTCACTTCAAAAAATGTTCCAATAGACATGCTTATTATCTATATCTTTACCAACATAAAATATCAAAAATAAATCAATTATTTGAATATATATTTAACATACTATAGAAATTTTGCTTTAAGATATAAGGTTCATAATCAATATTTTAAAAGTTCCAAGTCAAGCAAATTGAAACAAATTGAAATAATTTCACTTATTGATATTATGCAACTACCTTTTTTGATTTTCACTAAAAGTTCATCTAGTTGACCATTTCAATAATATTAATTTAAAATATTTCTACTATGTAACCTGTAATTAGGTTAATATACTTAAACATATAGAATATTTTATTCTGTTTTTTTTTTTTAGAGACAGAGTCTCACTTTGTCACCCTCAGTAGAGTACTGTAGTGTCACAGCTCACAGCAACCTCCAGCAGTTAGGCTTAGGCAATTCTCTTGCCTCAGCCTGAAGTGGCTGTGACTACAGGTGCCCACCACAACATCTGGGTATTTTTTTATGCAGTTTTGCCAGGGCCTGGTACCAACCCACCACCCTCAGTATATGGGCTGAGACCCTACTCACTGAGCCACAGGTGCCGCCCCTATTCTGTATGTTTTAATGGTTGGCTATACAAAACAGAAATTGACACTGTTGAGGTGATCAGTTAGCATTTTAATTAGAAATCTCACCTCTCACAGGAGTTTTCTGAATTTGTTTCTATAACCTTCAATTTGATGAATGTCAGAGACTTAGACAATTAACCTAACATATAAAAGAGGAGGTACATTGACCAAAGTAAAACTTAATAATATGAAATTAGAAATGGGATTATAATTGTGAAATTGGTGTTATCTATGTACACAGCTGGCCTATTCCGAGGAAATGAAATATCACAGTGTTTATATATTGGGATATCACTTACTTGATGCTTACCAGATAAATGTAACTCTGAATTACATGTACAGTTTTAGAAGATTAAGATTTTGTATTTCTATGTACCCTACTTCTTTTAATAAAAGAGATAAAAATGTAGCTTACTGAAAGATATGTATCCTCACACAGAGCAATAGCAAAAGCCCAGTTTAATAAATGTAAATAACTGTAAAACTAACTATATATGTAATAAATGTAAATAACTGTAAAACTAGGTAAAAGCCCAGTTTAAGAAATGTAAATAACTGTAAAACTATATATATGTGTGTGTGTGTGTATGTATGTATGTATATGATACTTACTGCCTTGGATAATTTATATACTACATCCACCATTTTCTGTAGGATGTTCATTCTTTATGCAGGAAAATTGAATGAGATGTAATGAGTTGTTCATACATCCAAGGTCAAGCTGAGAGTAGGCTCAAGCACACGGATTCCTTGCTAATGAAGATTTATCTCTGGTGACAAGGTCATTCTTAGAGTAAGCTATGTAAGAGAGGTACCTTTGTGAGAACATAAAAAAGATGAATTTTAAGATATACACAAAAAGATATTCAACAAGATGTCCATGAGACTAAACAGTCTATTATTAGGTGAAACAACTTTAGTAACAAATTTACAAACTCAGATTTAATCTTTGTGACATGGGACATTTTCGGGGTGTGTTACTCTACAGTCTAGTAAAAAGGTAGCCAGAGTGGTTGAAAGCAGACACATGTCTATTTATACTGCTACTCAGAAGGCTACCACCTTGGATGTTCCTGTACCACCCCCAAAATTCTATACAGAGAGTTAATCAGCGTATATTCGCATAAAAATGAAGCACCTCCCCAAACACGTGCAAAAATATTTGTCAGTTACTAACAAGAATATTTTTAATGAAAAAACCTCAGTTGTAGAAGAAGGCAGCAAAACCAGAAAGACAAGAATATGCCACCCTGCCCAGAAGGATGAATATTGTGGAGGAACTGGTCCTCTCTGTGGATCCCTGGGGAGAGTCTCCCGGGAGGGAGGGGAGAGGAACTGGCCCCAGGGTGCCAAGCTCTGGGCTCTGCCTGCTTCTCAATCTCAGGAGAGCTTTGTTCTCGGCATTCTGGTGCCAACAGCATTAATAAGACAAACACAAATCTAAAAGAATTCTGGAGCAGGGAATGATGACTATACTATGTTTAAGTACCTTTTTGTGAGTATACTATGCATTCCTTAGCTCTGGCATTTGTCAGAAGTGTTCGATGATTACCCGCTTAATTTTTGAAGACGTGTAGATTTTCTTTCATGGCAGCAGGAGTCCATGTAAGATTGTAAACAAGTATATAAAATACTGCAAACATAATCGAGCATGATTTAAAACAGAATAAGTAAATCTGAATTTACAAGTGGGAAATTAAAAAAAAAAAAAAAGAAGGTAGCTTCCTACAAAGTTCTTCCTGCTATGCCAAGTGACTTTTTTGATTGCAAATATAATCCTGAGCTGAAAAACTGGGATTTAGGAGGCAGCCATGTTTGCATACAAAATAGCCAAAGAACAGTTGCTCTTTTTATGTTTCCCTATCCATATACAACTTACAGAGGCAGTTCTGACTCTTGTGACGTTGGAGACGTTTAGAGTTTTAGCTGTGGCAGGTTCGGAGCCTGCTGCAATGCGCACCAAGGAAGCGCATGAGGCGGCACCTGCTGATTCCCACGGTTGGTCCTGGAGCTCTGGGCGCCACTCGACCGCAGGGCGACAGGAGAGAGCCACCCCTTCCCGAGGTAACTGTAGGGAGGGTCTTCAGAAGATGAAGTAGGCAAGTCGGTGAAACCAGTGAGGAATCTCTTTCCCACCAAGAATCTTTGCTACAGCTAAAGGGAAAGTGATTGTTGTTTCTATGGCGTGCGCTGTTAGGACAATTTCCAGCACCCTTAAAAATCCAATTGTTTGTGTATGTGTGCAGGGCAATTTTGGAACTCTTTCTCTGGAATGCCCATTAGAGCTAAGTTCCGGATCTCAGTACTTTAAAGGGTAGACTAGACTTTGGCGTTGATGCAAACTTCCAAGGGGAGTACTTTCAAGGTCACTGTAGAGGTATTATGCAATTTGGTATTTAGCCCTTTTTCTAGTTTGAGTTATCTGACCTCATCCGTCCTCATATGTTATCTGACATATATCCTTAATACTTTCCATTATGGTTGATTTTCTTGGGAGAGGTTCTGTAGCGTTTATAACGCTCCCATTCTGAAAGTATTTGCCAATCGCATAATTGATCTCATTTTGTTGAAATCATTCATAATTGTTTATGAAATGAAAGAAGTTAAAACAAAAAATGAAATTGTTAAATATTCTGTACTATTCAAGAATGGTTTTCAGTCATTTAAAATGAACGTATTTAATGCTACTGTCTCTCACTTCATATTTCATTTCCCAGGTCAAGAATCCCTAAAATGCCTGGGACCAGAAGTCTTATGGATTTTTTTTTTAAGTTTGCAATGTTTGCATTGTACACACAAATGCAACATCCCCAATTAAAAAATCCCAAATCTGAAATGCCCCAGTGAGCATTTCCTTTGAGTATATATTGGTGCTTCAAATATTTCAAGTTTGGGAGCGTTTTGAGCTTTGTGTTTTAGATTAGGAAGGCCCAAACTGCATAATACAACAAAAAGTTTTTAGTTCAGTTAAAATGACTACATAGGCACGAAATGTTAAATATTTATTTTGTATAGGGAAAAAAGTTAAAAATAGTCATTTTACACAGTCAATTAAATGTGCAGTATTAAATATCTGCTCTGATACTTTCATCTTTACACGATTTATGAGCACTTTCTCTCATCAGTTACTTCAACTCATGAACGCAGCCAATTAAATTCACAGTCATTTTTATTAAGCACAATTGCTTTGAAGTAAACGTTCAAGCTATTGCAATGTGACCCCATGCTAGGGTGGAATATGACACAGGTTAGTTGACAAAAAAAAAACAAAAAAACAAAAAAACAAAAACCCTCCTATTGCTATAAATTATTTTAAATGTGACCTGTATAACATCAGGTAAATATATTTGAGTGTCATGTAAAGTACTTAATTGAAGTTTATGTACAAATTGCCAAAAATATTTTTGAATTTTATTGTGAACATAGAAAAATAATTGTTTTAATAATTACTTGAGAATAAATTATTGCCAAGTTAAGAAGTTAATATACGGTATAGCAGGTGATTTATTCTTTTCCTGGGTTAGAGCTCCCCCATGTGGTTACTTTGTTCAGGCACAATAAGGGCTTAACATCAACATATTAAACAAACATCCCAGATACCTTCCAATAAAAATATATTGAGGTAAACACCTAGAAAGAATTTTAAAATTCATAGAAAGTATCATTTCTATTTTGAACAAATCATCCAGGAGAATTTAATATAATAAAATTCAAAGAAGGAAATAAAGTTAAATGCTGTATGCTGTCGATGAACTAAGTGCATTTATACATTTGCCAATATGAACTAATTCCTCATACCTAATGAACCTAAAGTTGCAAATAATTTATTGCCAAATAATTATGGAGAAATTTTATATAATGATAATTTAATTGAACTATTTTTTAACAGATTAATATGTGTATACTTGTACTTAATGATAAGCAAACATGTAAGTATACCACTAGTATACTTGCCCTAAATATACTGGAAATTTCTTAGAAAAAATAAGGCATGTAAAGAAATGCCAAAAATTCCTCTAAAAATAATAGAAAATATGATGATCTATTAAATCTTCTTGAGAGTGGAAAAGTTTGAGCTCATTTTACAACATGCTTGAGATATTTTTACCCAAGAGGACATTTCAGTTTGCATAAATTGTAAAAGTTAAGTTGAAACTAAGAAACATTTTAGTACCTATCTGAGAAATCAAAATCTACTAATTTTATCAAATCCTGGATCTGGAAAGAAGTGCCCTTTTTTTGAATAAAATTTGTATTTTATATTCAGTTTTCAAAATACTTAAAAATTCAAATTGAACTTACAAGGTTAAAGTGGAAATGTATCTTATACAGTTTTTTTTGTCTTCTGGAGTTGAGAAGACAGTAACAATTATCATTTAATGTCTTAAATTTAAAAGAAATCTGTGCTATTGCTATGCTTTGATAAGAATGCATAAATCATTGCATCTGCATACAATCTCAAAACAACAAATCACCAGAAACTAATAATGGTGTACTACACTTAAATGTAAAAGCAAAGGAAGCATAGCTGAAATAAAAAAAGAAGAGGCGAGCAGACATTAAATACAGTTGTATTTGTCAGCTACCACAAGTTTTACTCAAAATAACATCACATAGTTGTGTGATTCTATGAATTGACTGAGCTAATTCGAAAATATAAAATGTCCTTTAGGCCTGCCCACTGTCTGTAACATGGATACCTGACTTAGTGATTCCTTGAGATAATTATCAGACAGAACTAAAGTCATTCAAATCCATACAGAAAGAGTTATCAATGGATATTTCAGGATGAACGAATTCACATTGTCCAGGGGGCAGGGAAAACAATAGTGGGGAGTGTGGAAGTTAAATTTGGAAATATCCTAAGTAGTTCAGACATAGGCCTAGGAAGAATGAGTTCCTGTTCAAAGCACAAAGATATTCAAGCAATAAGCTGACTGCATTCTTAGGATCAGTCCCGAATTTTAATTTCCTTTGGCCATTAATTTAAAATAGGTTATAGAGAGCGTAATTTAACGTATGCTTGAGTTCAGTGTATGTGCCACAGATCAACTGGTTTCTTAAGTTATGGCTGTATAAAACACTTTGTAGTTTTGCTGGGCGCAGTAGCTCACGCCAGTAATCCTAGCACTCTGGGAGGCCGAGGAGGGTGGATTGGCTGAGTTTAGAGGTTGGGGACCAGCCTGAGAGAGAGCGAGACCCAATCTCTGAAAAATAGCTGAACATTGTGGTGGGACCCTGGGTCCCAGCTACGTGGGGGCTGAGGCAAGAGACTCACTTAGACCCAGGAGTTTGAGGTTGCTGTAAGCTATGACGCCATTGCACTTTACTGAGAGCAACAAAGTGAGACTCTGACTCAAAAAAAAAAACCCAAAACAAACAAAAAAAACTTTGTAGTTTTATGACGCCTTACAGCCTACACAGTATCTTAAAGGTTAACACTAGCTCAAACATTCAAACCTTTCCTTGCTCATAATTTATCTCACAGTTAAAGGAAAAGAAGAATGGGCATAGAATACTTGTTAAAGAATCTCAAAATGACCTTTCAAAAGAACACAACACATTTTCTATTAACAGAGCTTAATACACAATATTAAATCAGGAGGATGCATATAAAATGTTGAGAGTGTGGAGACAAAGGTCATAAAATATTATAGTCACTGAAACTGCAGTATTTACTTTTTCACTCTATTGTTAACTCAAAAGCCCTGAGGCAACAGGGCATAATGCCACAGGAAGGAGGTGGAAGAATTACAAGTAGTTTACAAATGTGCTGAATATAGAAATCGCTAGGAAACTCTGATAGTAAATATGCTTGAGATCTCAAACAGGGTAGCATAATCACTGAAATTAATAAATAAAAAAAGAGAGTGGCAGATTCTGAATGAAGCTGACATTTACAGAAGTCTTAACTGGCTGTCAGAGGACTGACTCATGATAAGCTCTCAATAAATATCTAGATATGCAACTGGAGAAGCAGATGAGTCAGTTGGAAAATAGCTTTAATAAAATAAAAGAAACTCCTGTTGTCATCCATTATGTGCCAGATAATGTAACAAGTGCTTTATATACAAGCAGTCTTAATCTGAAACAGGGATGAAAAAAAATTATCCAGTGAGGTTATGAAATTTGGCCAATTTAGCTTTATTTCCATGTATGTTTTTGTTTTGTGGTGAGCCACTGAAATCCAAAACCGGAAAACATTTTGTATAATGGTACAGGATTCTATCATTAGGAATCATGGTTTTCAATAAGTATCCTTAGAGAGTAAAAGGAAATGCAACACATTTTAATAAAAGTTAACAAATTCAATTAAAAAGGAATAAAATGTCCATCATATATGAAAATAAATAAACATGTATGCGTTTTCTAGACAATCGGTGAATGTTCAAAAGATACATAACTGACTAATTAATTGAACAATTTTAATGTAAGTGAAAACTAAAAGAGAGAAATACAGAAAACAGATATAAGATTTATCAACATGAGATACTATTAATTCTAACAATTCTGCCTTTTCCCACCACTCCTTTGGTCAGAGCCAGGAGGAACAGCAGTGTAAAGGGGACTGGTGTTCAAAATTATTCACCTATTTTCCAATGTTATTTAGTAATACATCTTATACAAAACTTAGATTTTGAATTTTAGATAAATTTAATTTCTCTTTTAGGTGGAGCCTTTTGTTATCTTACTATCAAAAAATGTGAAAAATTACTAGTAGTCTTTCTACTTTATAATAAATGAATATCTCATATTTAATTAAATCACTTCCTTGGAAAATGCAAATATTACCAAGTTGTTTGCATTTGTCAAACTTTGAGACAATTTAAGAACCAAAAACTGCATCAAAGAAATTGCTGGTTTAAACTGGAAGTTAAAGGGCTGGTCAAGATGGTTCACATCTATCATCCTAGCATTCTGGAAGGCCCAGGGTAGAGGATCACCTGACATCAGGAGTTCAAGATCAGCCTGAGCAAGAAAAGACAAAAAGTAAAAAAAAATTAACCAGAAATGGTAACAAACACCTGTATCCCTAGCTACTTGGTGGACTGATGCAGGAGAATCTCTTGAGTACAGAAGTTTAAGATTTCTGTGAGCTATGACGATGCCACTGCATTCTAGCCTGAATGACAGGGAGAGACTTTCTTTCCATAAATCAATAAATAATACAATTAGAAACAACTGCAAGTGAGTTACTTTTATTTGCATGTCATTCATGATATTGTTTTTACAACATTTATTCCTGTATTGCTTCTTAATAAAAATCTACAATATTAATTTTTTCATGATTAATTCCCCTCCAAGTGCCATACAATGGAAAGATTGTAGTTATGAAAGGAAAAAGCCAACTTGTACTAACAACGATAATTTACTCACTCACCAAAAGCTATTGTATTAAATTAAAACACATGTTTATTTTCAAATGTAAATGAGACACAAAAACAGAAACACATAAATATGTACATGCCCTTTCATACCACTTTATCTTTAATGGTGCTAAAATTTATTCAAATTTCTTTCATATCACATTGCACTTATGCAAATGACAGATTATTATTTTTCTACAGGTCAAATACATACACACATATGGTTTACATATGTATAATTTGTTTTCTTGTCTTTTTTCACATAAATGGTGGCACCATTTCCACGTGCATATTAAAACAGGTCTTGAACATACAAGCAGAGCTATTCCTGTAATGAGTTGCTAGATGAGTCCGAATCCCTCAATTGAGCATAAAGAGATCAATCATTTACAAAAAGTAGATGTTTTTCCTTAATTCTATGCTATATTGGAGTAGATTAGTGAAGACAAAATAAATATATGGTAATAGACTTTTCTTCTAGAACTCAAGCCAAAAGTAGAAGCAACAGTTGGTCTAGGAGCTCATTTTTATATGCATTACCAGCAGGCCAGCTTTTATATACATTGTAGATTTTACTCTTTATGATGACATAACATTTGCAAAACATACCAGTGTCTAATTTCTTCGTTTACCATGAGGAAACCTCCCCAGGATGAGATTTAAACTGCCTACAAACAGTTTTAGCAGATAGAAATACCCACTGAGGAGTACATGCTGGCTATTAGCTCCTAATTAATATAGTGTAATGGTATGTAGTTTTCTCATTATAGTGTTCTTCATATAAAGAGTCTATCATCAGGATGTTTGGGTGTAGATATATGAAATAGAGCTTCAAACAAGATATTTAAAATTTTTCATGAACTTTTGATTTAAAAATATAAAACATTCATAATCTTTATTTCCCTTATTTTGAATTCTTCTTTCTTCAAAATAATAACCTAAATGAAATAGCTTCTAAATTTATTGTCAACTGAATCAATCTCTATAACTAAAGCTAAAGCCATTCCTTTTCTCCTATATTTATGCTCCCCTTTTAACTATATTTCTTACTGATATTCCCCTGTTTCTCATTTGTTCTTCTAAAATTATAGTTTCTCTATAAAATGTAGTATAATAAAAATATTCCCAGTCTCTTTTTATTGTTTTATATATTTTTGTCTATTTTATTACCTTCTTGTCAGAATATAGTATCAAGACAAAAGAAAAATAAGGTCTTTTTTAATTAAAAGCAAACAGAAAATTAATGAAAAAATTACTTTGATTCCTTCTTTATAAAGGGACATGTCTTTAAGGAAAATGCAAATGATATAGAGATAATAATTATTTTGTCACAATAAATATCTGAATTATATCTTCCTCTCACTGCACTAAATACTAGCATATTACTAGTGGCATTTCTTAAAAAGAATGATCCTTATCTCCGACCTTAAATGTTCTTGCCATTTGGCAGCTGGGGTATCCACACACAACCGTTTGCTCTTATAGTTTTCTCAGTGCATACTGTTGTGTTTAAACTAAGCCTTGTGCAAGAACATTACAGATTTTACACTTTTTGGGAAAAGGAGAAATCACCTGAGGATTTAATATTTTGTGTTTGTTGGCTTCCAAAAGTTTTAATGTACACCGATCTGGCTGGGTGTGGGTGGCTCACATCTATAATCGTAGCACTCTGGGAGCCTGAGGCAGGAGGATCACTTGAGCTTAGGAGTTTGAGACCCCATCTCTACTAAAAATAGAAATATTAGCTGGATGTTGTGCCTGGTGCCTGTGGTCCCAGCTACTTGGGAGACTGAGGCAGGAGGACCTCTTGAGCCCAAGAGTTTGTGAGCTATAACACCTCAGGACTCCACCCAGGGAGTGAGTCTTTGTCTCAATATTAAAAAAGAAAAAATGTACACAGATCCAACAGTGGTGGCCAACATGTATATTTATAATTTTGTAGATGTCGTATGAGGTCTGACAATTTAAGTTCAGAACTTGCCACTGTGTGTTTACCGTGGCAGCACTGTGGAAACAACTTCTCTGTAAGGTTTCACAAACTGGCTATATCGGTGTCTCACAGCTGTGTTCATGTTGACATTTGGCTATGTCTTGCTGAGTGGAGTTCATTATTGTTGTTTCGTAGATTTGTGTGCCATTGAAACAATGTTGAAGCTTGAATTAAAGCTGAACAAACATTTGTAAATATCTTGTAAACTTGGCAAGAGTAGGAGTAAAATCAGGGACGTGTTAGTTCAAGCTTTCAGGAATAATGCCATAAGGGAAAACAGCAGTGCGCAAATGGATTAAATATTTTTCAGAGGGAAATGAAAGGTCATTGATAAAGAGAGGTCAAGGTGGCCAGTAATGAGCAGAACTAATAAAAAAAATTACAAAATTTTGCCAAATCGTGGATCAAAATCATCAAATGATTGTGAGAAGTATAGTAGACCAAGTAAACATTGACAGGGAAAGTTAGGAAGCTCTTAACTGAAAATCCTGTCCAACTCATGTCTCTTGCGTCACAACAAGGTGCCAACTCCCACAGCACTGTCAGGGAGGGAGTTTTTGACCAGTGAATAAATAACTGTAATGGAATACCCTGCCTAATCACCAGATCTAGCGCCCAGTGATGCTTTTCATTACCCAAAGATAAAATAAACATTGAAAGAAAGACATTTTGAAAACATTCAGAACATCAAGGATAACATGATGGCATCTCTACTTGCCATTCCAGAGTAAAAGTTCCAAAATTGCTGTTGGGAGTGGACTAGATGGTGATATTGGTGCATAGCTTAACAATAGGAGTACTTCAAGGAGACCACAGTGGTATTCAGCAATGAGGCACGTAGCACTTTTGCTAAGACAAAATCATGAACTTAATTGTCAGATCTTTGTTTCTATATTTTCTTTATCACTACAAATGACCTAGAAGTTAGACCTCTGCTCTACGTCACAAGTATATCAGAAAAGATATATGACTACACTGAATGCTCTCACTTTGTATGAATATTTTGTAGACATATATTTCCAGAGTGACTAAATTGTAAATTTTCATGAGTTATGTTTTTGTTATTGCAAAGGTAATCAAATAAAGCTACCAATCAGTATTATTGTACAAGAAATCGTTTGAAATTTGTCACTATATTACTATTTTTGAAAAAGTTTGCCCTCTTAGTATACCAATTGGAAGATATATGTCACATGTTATTAAATTTACTTTACTATAGTCACATAGTCACAGAGATGTGCACCTGTCACTGTTGTCTATTACGAACTTCCTTCATCTCCAAAGAAAGCTGGTACCCCTGGTAGTTACGTCCTATTCATTCCCCCTGTCCCTCAGGCAAACCCCTCACGAGCACTATTTTACTTACTATTTTTGCGGATTTTTCTATTTCTGACATTTTTACATAAATTGAATTATACTATATGTTATATATATATATATATATTTTTTTTAATTATTGTGTTTTCAACATTTACCCAGGCTGTAGCAGAAATCAGTTTTTTATTTCCTTCTTCTTATGAATGGAAAATATTCCATTCATGTTGCTGTCTTTCCATTTATGGAGCTCTGTATTGTTTCCCCACCTTGGATATTTTTAATATATTCTGCTTTTTGCATTTGTGGTCCCCACATTTTTGTATGGACATATATTTTCAATTTTCCTTAGAGACTGGTCTATTCCATTATATACCTATGGATTATAACAATTTCTGAACTGCTAAAAGAAAACTAAAACTATTTTATCCATGAATAGGAATCTTATTTATGAATTTTTGAAATATTGGATCTGATTCAGGAATACCTTAATGGTTTTATCCACAAATGGTTTTACTATATAGTAAAATGTATCTGAAATTAACAAAGGATTTAAAGAATTTTTCTCCTGTATTTGGTTAATTAGATGTTGCATTGATTTATTTTCAAATAATAAATCAATCTTATTCTTAGTATAAATTAATTTGTCATATTAAATTATCTTTTTTTAACATTAAGTCATTTATACTTTATTAATATTTTGTTTACCATTTGTAAAATCTGTGATTATAAATGATGTTAATGTTAATTTCTTTTTTTCCTTCTTATAAAATAGTTTATAAATCTCTTATACTAGCATAATGTAACAGGATTAGTGAAATTAGAAGCATATTAAAAATATTAAAAATATCTATATACTTTTATTTCTATAGAAAAATGAAAATTTTTAGTCTTTAATGATAATTTCTGTGGCATTTTTACTATTGTCCTACTTCCCATGATGCTTCTGTATTTATCTCATTTAAAGTCTTATCTCTCATGATTTTTGAGATTTTGTAAGTGAAGCAAATTCTTCTGTCTTAATATTAATGTCTGTTTATTTATTTATTTATTTTGCAGTTTTTGGCCAGGGCTGGGTTTGAATCCACCACCTCTGGTATATGAAGCCAGCTCCCTACTCCTTGAACCACAGGTGCCCTTATTACAGGTTTTTTGATAGATGACGAATCTGGTCTCATGAAAATACTAGTGTAATATGTTTTCAAGTTTAAAAATGAGTAGAAAAATTTTTGAAACGATGTCTTATACTTGAGGAACAAATATTTGTGAAACTTCTGTGATTTGTACCAAAATGCTGAATCTTATACACCTGTTTACATGCTAGGTTTCATTCATTTTATTTAGTTACAAAGAAAAGCACATATTAAAGATAATATGGCCTTTGTGATTTTATACATTATTAGAATACTTCCACATGCAAAAAATAAATATAGTATCCAAAACATGTGTCCAAAAAGAAAAAAAAAAAACATCTGGTGTACATGCACACCTCAGGCTGGGATTTCCCCAAGATGCATTCATTCCCAATTGTTTATAAGTGCTTTCTGTCCGTCTATGATTGCCCAGGAAATACTAGACTTCAGAGGATTTGACACTTGTTTGCTTTTGATCATCTTTTCATCCAGTGGAAAATAAATTACTCTGAACTCCTTCCATCCAGAGTCCCATAACTCAGCACTATACCCTGAATTCAAAATACATGTTTCAGTTTTGTACAATGTAAGATTTCTCAGTAACAAAGAAGTGGGAGACAGAACTCTTCTAAAACTTTAGAACCGTGTTTTTCAGGAAGAACACGACGCCACAAGTGGCACAAAGTGTACACATAAATCAGATTTACGGAGAAGACCTTCAAGCTAAGAAACAGGAGAACTTCACTAAGACCCTGAGCTCTCACTGCATGGACAGATCTATGGAAGTGGAGCCTGGCGTACTGCATATCCCTCCAATGTTCCACGAAGAATCTAATTTCTAATAGCTCTGTTTACACACAGGACAAAGGAATAAGAGGACATAGGCAACCATGTTTGGAGAGAACTGATTGAACTAACTTGAAATGACTGTCATCAGAGAGGAAATGGGACCCACTGGTGTCTGGAATTTCACTGATCAGTTCAGGAACAATCACAAGCCTCTTCATCCCCAGGTCAATTTTACTATAGGGAACAGCACGATTATGAAAGAGTTTCAAAATATCAGGGCACCCACACATGTTTTCCTTTAAGCTGCTTTAAATAAGTAATTTCAGTGCGCATGACAACTATTTTCAAAATCATTAGGATATCTACTTTTTAGGATGCTGTGTCTATAGTTAGAATATGCAAACAAATTCCTTATTAGAAGTTATTCTTAAAGGCTCTTATCTAATGTCTAAATCAGAATAAGGTTAGGTACATAAAATCCCTGTCTTTACACATATTAAAATTCCATACTAAAAATGATTGTTGGCTTTTAAGAAAGGATATTTAGTTTTGTTTTGTTTTGGTTTTCATTCCACTCTATGCAGTTCAGTGACTGCGCTACACCCACAATGCCTTAATTAAGGTAGAACTCCAGGGCAAGCAAAATAAAATATCCTTTCGTAAAAAGCCTACAATGTTTTTTGTTACAAAATTTTAACATGTTTTGATGGCAGAAATTTTATCTTTTAAAGCTATCCTTATGCTAAACGTTTGACATTAAATATAAAAGTGGTTGCGCAAGTATAGAATTTCAAAAACTCTTTCAATGGATATGTGAACTAATATGTAGCCCACTATTGTGGGTTATATATTTAGGCCTACATATTTTCAACATGACTAGGTAATGAACAATTGTTTTACAGTGTTGTTGTGCTAATTTATACTGCTGTAAATTTTGTATATTTTACATGAGCAACTGCCAAACTGGATTTCCACAGTCCCTGCAGCATTTTAAATTCCTAGCAGCGCTGTAGGAGGGTTCCAATTTTTCCACCTTCTTGCTTCCTAACATTTTCCATTTTCTGTATTTTTGATTACAACCCCAGTTGTTATCCACCGCTCTGGCCACTGCAAAGTTAAACCATTGCATTAATTTTGATCAGCAACCCCAGGGAAATTTCCAGCCTGAATGAGCTTTGAGTCAGAACAAAGGCTTCGTGGTGAAAGTGCTGTCTGCTAGGGAATCACCAGAGGGGTTGAATAATGACATTTCTCTGGAAGTCAGTAAAGATAGAACACCAACTCAGTTTTACCACCTCTTATGGCTGCCAAGCTGCTGGTTTTACCACGGTTGTGGTTGTCGTTTTTAAGACAGCCATGGGGAAGGAGAGAGGTAGATGGAAATAAGGTAAATTAATGCACAACAAAAATTAGTGGTTTTTACTGAAATTCAGCTATTATTTTCCTATACAAACAAAAACCTCCTAGATTGCTACAAACCTTTGGTTATTTCACAGAATTCTGAAAACATTATTTTTTTCACAATTTTTGCCCATTTTTGGTTGTTTTTATGAAACAGAACATTTTCAGAGAGGTTTATTCAGCTGTATTTGCTGACCCTAGTAGCTCTTAATCTGTTTGAAACTCTGAGCTGTGTCTTTTGTCTCCATACATCAAGTATAAAACTCAGCTGAAATTTGTCTGACGTTATAAATGTGTTCACGGTAAAAGCGACTTCTTTGCTTCTTATCTTCACTTATTTTTGGCCTACTGTTTTCATTTTGTCCTGTCACATTTTTTGCTCCAATGAAGACATATTTACACGTATATTGTACCGCACGGTTATTTGAATCCAAGTACACCTTTACTTCAAATGTACAGAGAGCTGTCTCACAGAAGTGAAAGTGTGAAAGATGGATACATAATTTAAGATGCAAAAAATCTAAGTGTGATTACTTGAGGGTAAGTCTGTGGAGAGATAATGATTGAAAACGCTTGAAATCAGGTAAAAATGATAACTCATTTCGACAGGGATGATTGGAATAAGAGTGGAAGAATGTCCCTGGATAGGAACGGTTAGGTCTCATCATTCTTGATTAATTCACCAACGTGATTTCTAAAGACCTCTCCTGAAAAGCAACACTAAATTAGAGACTCGTGTAGTGTCTCCAGTCTCAGATTTCTGGCGAATTTCTTAAAAGCCTCTCTGGATTGTGCATAGCAAGTTGTGCCACAAAGACATACTCAGTGATGAGAAGGCCTCTCACCTACATACCGCCAAAGAGTTGCTGAATATCTGAGAGTTTTAGTAGAAAGTTTCTCAACTTTATTATGGCTGAGTTCTATTTCTAGTTCTGCTGTCGGCAGATGTGTTAACCGACGCTTTCGTACTTCTCTTTCAATTGTAAGAGACTAAAGCACACTTTATTCCTGGGGAAAAAATGGCCTGCCCAGGAATGAATGAAGGAAAATGTTATAAAGCAAAAAGATGGTCTACAGCACTTACAGGCTCATAAAGAATGTCTGATCGTCACTTTCCTTGTATCAACGTCCATAATCCTGCCTTGGTCCCACTTTGCTCCTGGAATAAAAATCACGAGCAGGGAATTTGCATCGTGCTATCAGAACTGCCTTGTGCACTGCTTGGTTGATACTTTCTCAAAACTACGGTCTATGAGAAAGGACACAATAGGCAGCAAAAAACTGCTTTTCTACCAACCAATAAGGTCAGCCCAGGAATAAAGAAACACCTCCCTGCACTCAGACACTTCTACTCATCCGTTTTTAGTGGTTTATAGTCTGGGGATTTTCCTGGTCCAAAAATCTATAAAAGATCATATTTGTATCAATCTCAAAATACTAGTTTACACACAGTGCTTGTATGTCCTGTTTGAATTTGCAATACTATCTGTGTTCTTCAAAATGCCCACCATTTTTTATTATTAACTTCGAGGGAAATATATATGGTATAACGCTTATGAAAATAACATTTCCAATATTGATTGGCACTAAAGTTGCAAATTTTCAAAGAGCACGCCTACGTGGAGGATGTATTCCTGAGCAAGGAAGGTGTGACTTCATAAGGGGGCTGTAGAGTTCAAGAGCAATTTAAAATTGTGTGCAAACTTTATGGCCACCCTGTATATGATGGATGGACAAGGGTATTGACTGCAGTACTGTTTGATATAACATCAAGATCCAAAAAGGAAAAGAAAAAACTTTATGAATATTAGAGCTATAAGGGAATCACTACATCCCTTGTCTTAAATCTATTTGTGAAATAATCGGTGCACTAAGAAAACAAAACAAAAAAACAAACAAAACTTAAAAACGTTCAGTTAAAGATCAGTATATATTAGTTTGTACCATAGAGGACATACATGTGATGTGGACTTGCTCAACATCTATTCCAGCCTACTTTTAATATACTTCTTTAATATACGTTTAATATATTAATAGACTTCTCTCCACTACACAGACCGGAGAAGAAATCTATTTTCTCAGACTTACTTGCAGTCAGGTTTCGGGGTGCAATTTGGATTCTTCCAGGAAGATGCACTCATGCGTGAATTTGACCAGGACTCATTGTGGTGACGTCAGGTCCAAAGGGTCCATTGTGGGGGAGTTGATTCCGTGGCTTTCTGCTCTGCTCATGGTTTTCTGATCAGCTTGCACTTTTCTAGCTGTGGCAGGAGATTCCTGAGTCAGCATCAGCATCTTTATTATATATTTTTGGCCTTTAAAAAATTATTTATTTATTCATGTATGTACGTATTTATTTTTCTGCATAGCCAAGAGCACAGTAAGTAAAGCAGGCAGACAGCGTCTTGAGTATTGTGTTCACAGGAACACTGTTGGCAACAATGGTCTCAGCTATAGTTTTAGAACTTTCTTTTATTGTCTTATGTCCTTGTCCTTTTTAAAAAAGAAAAGAAAAGAAAAATATTTTTGCTTTAAATAGTAAAAATAGCTTGTGTTTTCTGCATTTTCCTGCAATCTGAATAAGATACGGGCCAACGTATTAGATATATGTACCCGAATGTTTATTGCAGCCCAATTCATAATTGCTAAGTCGTGGAAGAAGCCCAAATGCCCATCAACCCACGAATGGATTAATAAATTGTGGTACATGTATACCATGGAATACTATGCAGCCTTAAAGAAAGTTTTTTTTTTTTAAAGTATTAACACTATTAACTCTAGCTGGTTTCGTAAGCTTATTCAATGGGCCAGGTGTGATGGCTCACGTCTGCAACCCCTGCAGTCTGGGAGGCTGAGGCTGGTGGATTTCTTGAGCTCAGGAGTTCAAGACCAGCCTGAGCAAGAGGGAGACCTGTCTATAAAAAATAGCTGGGTGTGGCTCGGTGCCTGTGGCTCAACGGGCTAAGGCGCCAGCCACGTGCACCTGAGCTGGCCGGTCTGAATCCAGCCCGGGCCCACCAAACAACAATGACGGCCCCAACCAAAAAATGGCCAGGCATTGTGGTGGGCACCTGTACCCCAGCTACTTGGGAGGCAGAGGCAAGAGACTCGCGTGAGCCCAGGAATTGGAGGTTGCTGT
>CAUYON010069904.1:0-41458 GCA_963573935.1 Arctocebus calabarensis | reverse complement strand
TGTAGTCCCAGCTACTAGGGAGGCTGAGGCAAGAGAATCGCTTAAGCCCAAGAGCTGGAGGTTGCTGTGAGCAGTGTGACGCCATGGCACTCTACCCAGGGCGATAAAGTGAGACTCTGTCTCTACAAAAAAAAAAAAAGAAGTACCTAAATATATTTAAGTATGTACTTGTGACTCCCTGCACTCACATAACAGGTATTAGCAGTTCTACTCTAGATGTATCTTTAATTTGCCATAGGAGCATTTAATGGGGTCTCAGGGTCTATGCATGATGGACAATGTCACATAGAAATGGTTGCCATAGATAATCAAATGTATTTTTCTTTTGTGTATACATCTTAATTATTAGCAAAATATTAAACTTTAATATAAAATTGAAATAGATAATCAAATGTAAATGTTATCAGTGACAACATATTTATCTTTGTACATCATATATGAATCAAAGAAGAAATCATGTATCTTTTAACAACACTAGGATCAGATATGTATAGTTTTACAATATTTACAGAAGCGGGCCAGAGGCTATGCCATCCATTTTTCCCCAAATTAATCCAAATACTGTCATTTCAAACTAATTTGAGAGATTCATACTATCTTACCAATGTTTCACCAATGACATTCTGTTTTTAACTTACAGAGATGTATCATGAAGAAATGCTTTCTAAAGGCCTTGCCAGTGGTCAAGTAGGATTCAAGAGTCATTTAACTACTGCCATTGACATGTCTGTGATGATAACACAGACCTCACTAGCTCCAACCCAACTACCTCACAAAGAGCAGAGAGTCTAAGGAGCATTGGCTATCTTTTCTGAAACTCTGGACATTAAAAGACAAGTAAATATTCCAGAAATAAAAGGACTCTGCTTTTAGAATCTTATCCTCAACAAAAATGTAACTCATGTATGATGGAAGAATTATAACAGTTCAAACACTATATTCCTTCTGTAATAATTTCCCCCAAGATAACAACAGTAATTACTCACAACAGAAGTGTAAGCCATGTCTTCAAAAGACATATAAGAGGAAGGTCATACACCAAGAAGCTTTAGTTATGACAGCCACAAAACATATACAGCCCAGAAATCCATCCTTAATAAAATATAGGCAAATAAAATGTGGCACATCCACATAATGGAATACCACTCAGCAATTTAAAAAGAATTAACTACTGATATATGTAGCAACTTGGCTAAATCTGCAAAAAATTATGTTGAGTGAAGGAGGATAGGCATAAAAGATTATAGACTGCATGGTTCCAATTATAAGAAGTCTGAAAGCGGGAAAAACTAGTTGATGGGCCAGGCACAGTGGTTCACACCTATAATCCTAGCACTCTGAGAGGCGGAGACAGGTGGATTGCCTGAGCTCAGGAGTTTGAGACCAGCCTGAACAAGAGCAAGATGCCATCTCTGCTAAAAATAGAGAAACTAGCCCAGCTAGTTTTTCCCAGCTACATGGGAGGCTGCGGCAGGAGGTTCACTTGAGCCCAAGAGTTTGAGGTTGGTGTGAGCTATATTGCCACAGCACCCTACTCAGGGTAACAGAGTGACATTTGGTCTCAAAAGGAACAAAAAACCTAGTTGATTGTGATAAGCAGATAGTGGTTACCTCTGGGAGATGATATTGCCCAAGAAGTGATACAAAGCTTCCTTTTATTTTTTAGACAGAGTCTCACTTTGTCACCCTTGGTAGAGTGCTATGGCGTCATTGCTCACAACAACCTCAAACTCTTGGGCTCAAGTGATTCTCTTGCCTCAGCCTCCCAAGTAGCTGGGACTATAGGTGCCCGCCACAATGCCCGGCTATTTTTAGAGATGGGGTCTCACTCTCACTAGAGTTTTCAAAATATATTTTTCCTTGACTAGAGTGATGAATACATACATATCTACATATACAAAATTCACTGAGCTTTAAATATCAGGACCTTATGCCTGTTACTATGTATACTACATATATTTTCAAGTTGAAGTATGAGATATTGGGGTTGTGAAAAGAAGTGGATTAAGGTTATATCTCACCCTTCAATTTAAAGACTTTTATTTATTTATTTATTTATTTATTTGAGACAGAGCCTCAAGCTGTCACCCTGGGTAGAGTGCCATGGCATCACAGCTCACAGCAACCTCAATCTCTTGGGCTCAAGTGATCCTCTTGCCTCAGCCTCCCAAGTAGCTGGGACTACAGGTGCCTGCCACAACGCCCAGCTAGTTTTTCTATTTTTAGTAGAGATGGGGGTCTCACTCTTGCTCAGGCTGGTCTTGAGCTTCTGAACTTACGCCATCTATCCACTTCAACCTCTCAGAGTGTTGGGATTACAGGCATGAACCACTGCTCCAATTCTGTGTTCATCCTTTTAATCCAATTGCCATGGGCAGAAGAGTGCCTTGCACTGACTTGTTTAGTTCAAGGTGCTCATACATCCCTGGATTATTTAGTCTGGCAATGGTCATGGAATGAGACCATGTGACTCTGGGGCTGAGCTCAGCACCTCACCCACTGCTGCCTAAAATGGTAACTGGATATGTGGAAAGTTCTCATCTCTTTCTCTCTATATGAGAACTCTTTGAAATGCTGGCTTTCTCACAAATCCAAGCAAGACCTCATGTTCTCCCCTTACACTAGTGGAATGCCGCCTTTCCTTTCCAAGACTCCCATAAAACCCTCAACCTGGGTCTCCACTTGCTTGCTGCTACCTGGATGTTGAGACTTCACTCCAATCCACATCTCTGCCAACAGCACATCCACAGAGTTCTGACATGAGCTGCACTGAGATCCAGTTTGTGGCCTTATATGGATAACTCAAGAAGAGGCCTTCAGATGTGCTCCAAGCAGATTTTTGTGCAAGTTACTGTGGCTGTGCCTCCCACCCTCCTTGCTCAAATGCCAAAATACCAGCCATGCTCTTTTCCAGCTTTTCTCAAGGCCAGGAAACAGATGTATGTGTTGATCCTGGCTATTGGAGCCTGAGCAAGTCTATGACAGACAAACTTCTGAAATTTTTTTTAAAGTAAATTTACTTATTTAGTTAGTTAGTTATTTTAGAGACAGAGTCTCACTTTATCACCCTCGGTAGAGTGCCATGGCATCACACAGCTCACAGCAACCTCCAACTCCTGGGCTTAGGCGATTCTCTTGCCTCAGCCTCCCAAGCAGCTGGGACTACAAGCGCCCACCACAATGCCCGGCTATTTTTTTTGATGAAGTTCGGCTGGGGCTGGGCCTGAACACGCCACCCTTGGTTATGGGGCCGGCGCCCTACTCACTGAGCCACAGGTGCCACCTGAAATTGTTTTATTCATTCCTTGTGGCAGGAAGAGTAATGTCTCCTCTTCCTCCTCACAGATGTCCACATCCTAATCCCTAGAGTCTGTGCATGTTACTTCAAACTGCTAAAGGGACTTCGCAGATGTCATTAAGGGTCTTCAGTTGGGGAGATATCCTTATTTGTCATAGGACCAAAGCAATCACAAATGTCCTTGTATAAATCAAGGTAGGAGTTAGGATCACAGAAAGCAACATGATGACATAACCAGATGTTGGAGTCCAAGAAAGATATGAACATGGTGCAGTGATGAGTTTAAAGATCAGGAAGGGGCCATAAGCCAAGGGAGACAGGTGGTTTCCAGAAGCTGGAAAAGGCAAAGGCATGAGTTATTTCCTAGACTCTCCAGAATAAATGCATCCCTGCCTATACCTTAATGTTAGCCCAGTAAGATACATTTTGGACTTTTGACCTCCAGATCTGTAAGATAAATTGGAGTCACTTCAAGCCATAAAGTTCTGATAGTTTGTTACAGTGGCACTAGAAAACAATCACACTCCTTGATGTCAATTTCTTCAGCCAAATGTCTTGTGGCTATATTCAACACTTGGAACTATGACAACCACTTGAGACCACAAGGACATGAGCCTTAGGAAAAATCAGGATAATATGCTGAGGAGGGTGAGCCAAAGATGGACAGTACTGGGCGGTGCCTGAGGCTTAGTGAATAGGACACCAGCCCCATATATCGAGGGTGGCAAGTTCAAACCCAGCCAAACCCAGCCCTGGCCAAACTGCAACAAAAAAATAGCTGGGTGTAGTGGTGGGCGCCTGTAGTCCCGGCTACTTGGGAGGCTGAGGCAAGAGAATCGCCCAGGCCCAGGAGCCGGAAGTTGCTATGAACTGTGTGACGCCATGGCACTCTACTGAAGGCGATAAAGGAGACTGTCTCTACAAAAAAAAAAAAAAAAGATGGACAGTACCTAGCTACTGGCTATAATTGAGCCCAGCAGTCAGCCCTAGAAGCCCTTACTTCTGTATTTAATGCAATTTAAGTTAATGAATGGTGGCATATTCTGTGATTTGTGCCAAAAATACATCTTATGTGACAACCCTTTCCAGCTCCTCCCAGCTCTGCTGGCAAGTCTCTTGCTCAGTCATGCTGAGTCACAATATGAGGACTCCTAGAGGTAACCAGGTGCTCCAGGCTACAGATGACCCCTGTGGGGCTGACTCAGAATCACTCCTTAGGAGGGGGATGCCCCATGATGAGCAGGGACCCACTGTACTGAGCAGGAAGGGCCACATACTTAGAGGCATGGCCAAGGGGTCATAGGTACAGCAAGGAGACAACCCAGAGGTCCCAAGGTGTAATGTGTGAACAAGCTCCAGATGTGGTAGAGTCAAATTACACAGGCAGATGTGGGTCCCATCTCCCACTTATTCCATGACCTTCATTGTGGGCAGCATAAGAATCCTCTCTGGGTGAAAAAAGGTGCTCAGAACAACCCACACACCTCCTACCAAAATAAATCATGCCAACTTTCTGAATCACAGAATGATTCCCTCTGTCACCATCCCCTAGTGCCAAAGTTCTGTGATTACAACTACATGCTACTGATGGCTTTTAAGACTAAATTTATTGGGAAAAGCATAGTTTCAGACTACAGGCAGTTCCAGGTTATAAACAAGATAGGTAGGCTCTGTAGGTTTGTTCTTAAATTGAATTTGTATGTAAGTTGGACCAGGTACATTTATCTATTATGTGTAATAGTCTCCGTTTGTAAGTGCAAGTCATACTTCAGATAGACGTTTGGAACTCCAGGACTGCCTGTAGTAATTTCTGCAGGAATTTCTCCTTCAGGTTAGTTTAGCCCAATTTGTTCTCATGAAGAATAGCTACCAGTTCTTTCCCTCACATCTGGATGAAGAGGGATAAAGCAAAGTTCAAGGGCCAAGCTGCCCAAAAGGCTCTGTTGTAATCCTATTTGTACTTTTATCATATCCAGTGATGAACATTGGCCTTGGCATCCTGAAACATAAGCATTTTCATTTATGTAAGTTTACCTATAATTATTTCCAAAATGTATCTTAATATAAGTCCTCTGCATTTCCTGTTAGATTAATCTCAAATATTTTATTTTCATAATTTCTACTTTGAAAGGAATTGTTTTTGCAATATGCGTTAAAGTGATAGAGATTTTGTGTGTGCACTTGGGTGTTTTGACCTGTACATTTTTTTTTTTTTTTGGGCAGTTTTTGGCCGGGGCTGGGTTTGAACCTGCTACCTCTGGCATATGGGGCCGATGCCCTACTCCTTTGAGCCACAGGTGCCGCCCTGACCTGCACATTTTTAGTTCTTTTTCTGCCTGGCTTATCTCATTGATTTTTAAAATATTCAGTTGAGTTTTTTAAGTATGTTAATGTTATTTGTTAGTAAATGCATTTTTATGTCTTTTTCCCAATAGTTACAGCATTTAATTGTTTAATCTTATTTGCATTAACAAGAAGATCCAAAAATTCTAAAATTAATATTGCTGAAAACAGATTTCTTTCTTTTGTTTTGGATTGTATGTATATCTATCCATGGTTGTTGAAGAGAGGAGTAAACAAAAACAAGACCCAAGAAGAAAGATGGGAGTTAATTTTCATCAAGAGGAAAAAGGTTGGGGTGGCACCTGTGGCTCATTGAGTAGGGCGCCGACCCCATATACCGAAGGTGGTAGGTTCAAATCCAGCCTTGGCCAAACTGCAAAACAGAAAAATAGCTGGGCATTGTGGTGGGCGCCTGTAGTCCCAGTTACTCAGGAGGTTGAGGCAAGAGAATCACCTAAGCCCAGGAGTTGGAGGTTGCTGTGAGCTCTGTGACGCCATGGCACTCTACTGAGGGCGACAAAGTGAGACTCTGTCTCTACAAAAAAAAAAAAAAAAGGAAAAAAGTTTACTTCCTAGGGCAAACAGAAATACTGAGATAAGTTGAGTTCAGGGCCAGCAGGAAGTTGCTGGCTGGCTTGTTCCTTGTCCATATCCTAGTGGAGAAAGGACAAAACACCATCACACTGAGGATATTGAGAGGAACAGTGGGAGCCCAGTCCTGAGTGACATCAGTGGGCAGTTAAACAAGCACCAGGAACCAACTCCTTGTAGATTTTCTATTCTGTGAGGAAATGATGTTGATTATTTGGGTTTTCATTTTATTTACAACCAAACACACTCCCATGGAAATAGGGGGTAAAGGTGTGAACTAGGTTATTCCAAATCTGCCTCACTGGTTTTTCCTGCATTCTGAGGACTTCCTGAATTCTTCTTTGAGGCAGCCCATTTTCTACAGGCTTTCTGTGGTCAGCCTCTGGTCAGAGCTCACACTGTGCATTTCCACATGCTATGTCTAGTGTGGGTTATCTTGCTGTTTACCTTATCTTTGATGTTGGGGAAAACTAACAAAGAATAAATGAGTAGCAGTAAAAAATAGAACAAAGAACTTCTTTTCTAGGAAAAAGCTATGATACTAATAATTTACAGGTAAAACACTGATTTATTTATCCATATTAATACTTCTCCAACCTGAAGTTCTCAAGCTCTGAGAAGTTCAGAGATGTGTGCTAGAGCCTGACATTTCTGTGTGAACTATATGAGGAAAACTAAATGTTAAACTTTATAACTGAATTAAATAACTACTATTGCTAATTCAGACATTTTCCTATATGATCCACAATGCCTTCATTGCAAGTTCAAATTCCAAAACCTTTTTTTTTTTTTTCTTGTAGAGACAGAGTCTCAATTTACCGCTCTCAGTAGAGTGCCGTGGAGTCACACATCTCACAGCAACCTCCAACTCCTGGGCTTAGGCCATTCTCTTGCCTCAGTCTGCCGAGTAGCTTGGACTACAGGCGCCTGCCACCACACCTGACTATTTTTCCGTTTTTTTGCAGTTCGGCCGAGGCTGGGTTTGAACCGCCACCTTCGATATATGGGGCCGGCGCCCTACTCAATGAGCCACAGGCGCCGCCCCCAAAACCTTTTCTAACGAAAAATTTCTCCCTGTTACCAATCTGCAAAATATGTATGAACAGAAAAAGATGTTAAAATAATTTCCTAGGGGACTTACTTCCTCAATATGTAAAAGACCTTCATCAAACATGAAGGTTAAGAACTAGAAACTTCCCCGTTTACATCCAAAATAAAACAAGAATGATCGTTACTAAACACGACTATTTAACATGGCTCTGTCGTACTAGCCATGACTATACAACTTTAATTTTTTTATGTTGAAATATCAATGGATATGATATTTTATTTCCAAAAGCCAAGAAAAATCCAAGGAAACATAAGAATAAAAGACATCTGCCTGGTCTGTGATTAAACACTAATATATAAAACCAACAGACTTACAAATTGCAAAAAAAAATAAGGTAACTGTGTTGCCCGAGGGTGAACCACGCTGGCCCCTAAATTAACAATCCCTGTAACAAGTTTAGTAGACACACCAGGGCTCACACCTGTAATCCTAGCAGTCGGGGAGGCTGAGGCAAGTGGATTGCTTGAACTCAAGAACTCTTGGGAGACCAGTCTCAACCGGAGCCTCCCCCCAACCTCTAAAAATAGCTGGGTGCCTGTATTCCCAGCTAATCGGGAGGCTGAAGCAAGAGAATCACTTGAGCCCAAGAGTTTGAGGTTGCTGTGAGCTATGGCACTCCACCGAGGGTGACAACGTCAGATTGTGTCAAAAAAAAAAAAAAAAAAAAAAATTAGCAGGCAGTGTGCCGGACCACTAGAGGGAGGCACAAGGCTGTTGAGAACTGCCAAGAAACCTCAAGGAAGAGGAGCACAGACGAACCTGAGGATTAGCGGGGCCCTGAGCCCCAGAAACAAAGAACATCAGAGCCCCTAGGCTAGGGCCCCAAGGAAGACTAGACCACAAATTGGGAAGACAAGAAATACCACATCCTGAAGCCAACAGAGTACAGACCATCCTGGACCTAAGGAAGACCAGCAAAGTACACATCCAGTTACCAACTCTAGCTTCCTCTTCCTGGACTTGAGTACCTGACGTCCAGGAGCAAACTCGACCTCAGGAGCTACAGAGGATCCTGGCCTGCCCACCCCTTCCACTTGCCACGGGTGCAGTGAGTCCTGATCTACTCCCCACAACTGCGTGGACATTCAAGCCCAGCCACCCTGACACTGGGGAACAGTCAACCCCTCCTCTTGGCCCTTCCCACTTCCGGTCGACGGAATGCCCGCCTCGCCCACCCGCACCCTGGGGTAGGCCCGGCCCCCGGCTCCCAGGCTCCGGGCGGATTTTAGTCTCAACACCCCTCTCCCAGTCCTCTAAAGAGGGCGGGCCTTCAGCCCGCACGAGTCCATCCCCTTGGTCCCTCCTTCCTCCCCCAAAATGTGGGGTGTTATTCCCTCCGCCCCTGCCCTCCCGCTCAAGGGGGATGGTGGCCTCTAGGCCCAGCCCCTGAACTTCCGGCCCTGCCTGGCCTTCCTCCACCCCAGGGCAACGTCAAAATGATCCCCGCCCTCAAGACCTCGCCCACTGCAGAACTTCCGCCTTGACTCTCCCTTCCCGCGCCTTCTCTTTCTCCTGCTTCCAATCAGCCCCACGAGGGGTCGCCCACTTAGTGAGGTATGACTCTCTCCCCACCTGGGTTGCCGCCTACGGAAGTGCTGGGGACCAGAGGCCTAGCGTCCCTCACCAGAAACCTCCCCCCGCTCAGTTGCACCGCTGAGAGCCACTTCCCTGAGTCTCTTTTCTGCCCCGGCTTCGCCTGCCTCACAGAGCGGGCTGAACAAGATGGCCGCCGGGGTGAGGCTGCGGGGCGCGCCGCGGGGGCTTCTGGGAGTTGTAGTCAGGTCAGCGCACTGACGCACTTCGCCGCGGGGCCGACGGGCGCCATTGTGAGGCGTGCGCTGGGTGAGTGGGGCTCGAAAGCCGTATCCTACAGGAGCTGCGTGGGCGGATGTGGGGGTCGCTGCTTGGGATGGGGCACAGCCTGGGGCCCTGCCCTGCCGAGCTTGGGAGCCAGATCTGCCTGCCGTCCTCCCGACGTGCTGTGGGATGTGGGGTATGACCCGGAACCCCGAGGAGAGACGGCGGTCTCCGGGCGTTAGGGCTTAGGGAGCCGACTGTGCTTGGGAGCGCGGGGCCTGGGGAAGGCGGACTACCCCCCGCTGGTACGTGGGAGCTGGGAACAGCGCGCTCCTGTTGGCCAGGATCCTCTCCAGTCGTAGGGGTGTGGGCTTTTGACACATCTGGGCTCCTCCTTGTCATTTCCCGTGGTTGAAGCCAGTTCGGAGCACAGACGGGAATAGCTCCCTGGCGATTTTCCCTGAACCCCACTTCGGTTTTCTCAGGACGTCACCCATTCCCAAGACAGACAGATTGAGGGGGAGAAAAGTATGGCCTCCAGGCTTCCGACGACCTGGTCCTGTGTGAGTAGAGGCTTCTTTCAGCTTTTGAGTCTACTCCTTTATGGGGGTGTGGTGGAGAGAGGCCCCCTTCTGTGAGATTTCCTCGGGCCCCAGAGCACCTCAGGAAGCTGCAAGGAGTTGGTTGGGCGTGAGACAGTCGGCTGGTTGCTTTGCTTTCTAAGGGATGTGGCTAGATTAGTGGCTAGATTGGGGGTGATTCTGAAGGCCAGATTGAGGTGATTTCAGTTTACTCTTATCTATACTGGGCTGAGTAATTGACAGGTCTAAGTAAGGATTAGGCTTCTGTTGAGGTTTCAAATAAGACGTGACATGAGCTGAGTTTAGCAATAAAGGGAAAAGAGAATAGCAGAAGAATCTCTGAAAATAAATGAGATAGAAACAGTAGGGGCTTGGCTCAGCTCACCTCCTGTGCACAGCGGTTACGGCGCTGGCCACGTGCACCGAGGCTTGGAACCTAGAACGGGCCTGCTAAACAACAATGACAACTGCAACAAAAAAATAGACAGGCGGCTCGGCGCCTGTGGCTCTACGGGCTAAGGCGCCAGCCACGTACACCTGAGCTGGTGGGTTCAAATCCAGCCTGGGTCCACCAAACAACAATGACGGCTGCAACCAAAAAATGGCCGCGCGTTGTGGTGGGCGCCTGTAGTCTCAGCTACTTGGGAGGCGGAGACGGGAGACTTGCTTGAGCCCAGGAATTGGAGGTTGCTGTGAGCTGTGATGCCACAGCACTCTACCCAGGGTGACAGCTTGAGGCTCTGTCTCAAAAAAAAAAAAAAAAAAATAGCCAGGCTTGTGGTGGGCGCCTGTAGTCCCAGCTACTTGGGAGGCTAAGGCAAGAGTTTGAAGTTGTGAGGCTGTGAGCTGTGAGGTCATGGCACTCTACTGAGGGCAACATAGACTCTGTCTTGAGAAAAAAAAAAAAAGAAGAAACAGTAGGGGCTGAAGTCTTTTTTTTTTTTTTTTTTTAGACAGAGTATCACTATGTCGCCTTAGGTAGAGTGCTGTGGTGTCACAGCTCATAGCAATCTCAACCTCTTAAACTTTAGAGATTCTCGTGACTCAGCCTCCAAAGTAGCTGGGACTACAGGCGCCCATCACAATGACTGGCTGTTTTTTGCTGCAGTTGTCATTGTTGTTCGGCAGGCCCCACCTGGATTCGAACCTGCCAGCTCCTGTGTATGACTGGTACTGTGCTGCAGGCCTCCAGCCATGGGACTGAAGTTTTGCATGTGATGATTCAGCTCAGGGAATTTCCTGGGAATTGTCATACTCCAATCCTCAGATTAATAAGAAATGGGCAGGCTTTCATATGCCAGCAAGGTCTGGTGAGCTGAATAGGGTCAAGCTTAGTGTTTGCTCAGAATTTCAGACCAACACAGAATCTCAAGATGTGACTCCCAAAATGTTCGTCAGCTTGTAAACCATTCTGTGCTTTCACGGGCTCTGTCGTCCTCCCTCATCTTTCTTTGCCATGGTTGAGGACATTCCCTGGCTGAACAAAAATCTGGATTTTAGGAACCAGTGACTTTTGAAGATGTTACACTGGGTTTTACCGGGGAAGAGTGGGGACTGCTGGACCTGGAGCAAAAATTTCTGTACAGGGAAGTGATGCTAGAGAACTACAGCAACCTGGTCTCATTGGGTAAGGCTGGCCTCTATGTCAATAAAGATCTGTGCTTTGTGTGAAATGTGTGTCTACTTGGGCTTAAACTGCAGGGATCACAGTGGAAGTGTTATGGCCCTGGAGCTTGAGGAAGCAACTGTAATTTTGCACCTGTAGGATAAGGACTTACTACTGCCTAATCCATTGCTCAGAGCTCCTGAGGACTAGGCATGTGAGTCCGTGAAAGATGTTTTCAGCTTCAGTAGTGGATAATTCCTGTTTTTATAACAAGAATTACCGAGGATGTGGTATCATCAAAGAACCTAAACCCTTGCATCTTTGGCTATGGTGAACTTTTCCATCTTCTGGCTAGTCATTGTATAGCTGTGGCTTCAAGCAATTCTGTATTCAAGGCAGAAATAAGGGAAGGCAGCATCCCTGGCCTGTTCTTTTTCACAGCTTTGCATTTAACAAGAAAACAAAAGCTTTTGCCAAAAGTCTCCTCAGTAACCCATCTTCCTTTGTGTGAGTGACTGGAACTAGCCTCACTGTCACTTCTACTAGCAAGGGAGTCTAGAAAAGCCATCAAAGGGGATGAGAGGATTGTGGTCATCAGAAGTTATGTCACGCCATCACAGGGAAGAAGGTGGAAACAGCTTGTACAGCAGCAGGGCAGCATTTTCTCCTAAATACAGACCACCCCCGCAAGCCCTGTCTCTTTTCCTTTGAGCAGAACATCAGCTTTCCAAGCCAGATGTGGTATCTCAGTTAGAGGAAGCAGAAGAATTCTGGCCGTTGGAGAGAGGAGTTCCTCAAGACACCTTTCCAGGTGAGAACCAGGCACATGGGAAGACCTCACAGGGAATGGATCAACTGATTAGTCTGGGACCAATGTTTTGGAAAAAGAGTTGGAGAAGGTGTGAGTCCCCAGGTGGAGTAATATAAGTAACCACAGACATGCAGAACCAAGCTCTAAGATTTTCTCTGCCCCCAAAGTTAGTGTCCTACTTGGTTGAAAGTGACCCTGTTGCTAGTGGCAGGTGGTATATGTATTGACAGTAGGGACTCCCTCACACTATTCCATTCGTTGTCTGTATCTTCATGTAATCATTTTTAAGTCTAGTTTGTCTCCAGCCTGACTTCTGTTTATGGTTTATGCACACCTGTATAAATTTCTATAGACATTTTGGGGGTGTATTATTCTCAATACAGACAAGTCTGCTTCACTCTTCAACAGTTTCAATGTAGTCCACATTTTATTTTTCTTCTCTCTTCCCTTGGACATTCAGGTTGTTGCAAAGAACTTTCTTGTATACAGTGTTTTGCACATACAGGTTCGTTTTTCTGTAGGCTGGAATTTTTTTGGATACTGGAGTTTGATGTACTTGCCATAAGTTAGGTTACATTGTCCCTGAACTGAATCCAAAGAAGCAAACAGTCATGTGGACCTAGGGCACAAGTAAGGCTGCTTTAGCAGGTGTGGTAGTAGTCCTAGGTGCATCAGTTATCTGTGCAAAAAACACAGTTGACATCACTTAACTGCAGGATTGACTAAAGTGTAAGGTAAAAGTCTGGTAGCAACAAATAGCCATCTAAAATCCTATAAATTATGTATAGCTCAGGTGCATGAGTGCTGTTTTCCCTCTCCATCACCAGGGGAATTTTAATTTTTTTTTTCCCCTGAGGCAGAGTCTCACTATGTTACCCTTGGTAGAGCGCTGTTGCATCACAGCTCACAGCAACCTCAAAATCCCAGGCTCAAGTGATTCTCTTGCCTCAGCCTCACAAGTAGCTGGGATTACAGGCACCTGCCACAACGCCCAGCTATTTTTTGTTGTAGTTGTCATGTTGTTTAGCTGGCCCAGGCCTGGTTCAAACCTGCTAGTCTTGGTGTAGGTGGCTAGCGCAGTAACCACTGTGCTGTGAGTGTGAAGCCTTAAGTTTTTTTTTTAAATTTGCAGATTTGATGGGTAAAAAAATTAGCATATTAGGTTTAGTTCACATTCTCCTCACAGCTGCCAGAGTCGCACATGTTTTATAAATTTATATACTCTTGGCATTTTTTTTCTTCTGTGAGTTTGTATTTTCCCTTTTTTTTCTTGTTCGTCTCCTTTTATATGTGAGAATTATGTTTTCTGGATGTTAATATTGAAATACTATATTTCAGACCTTCTTACCTTTATGTAGTCTCTCTAGAAAAGTTCTATAATTTCATGTATTTTTTTCTTTTCAGGTTTGCTTTTATTCCTGTTCTAGGTTTTGTATCATATGTAGGCCAATAGTATGCATGCTTTTGTGTATTCTAGTATTTTCAAATTTGTTTTTTGGCTAGTTCAGTTTATCTGGAATTTCCTCTGACATGTAGTGTGGGGTACAAGTTCTTTCAGCACTGTTTACTGACTCTGTTCTTTGTTCATTGGATGTTAATTGTTTTTACTTTTTGGAAGAAGTTGTGTAATTGCATTCACATGGGTTGAGCTTCTAAAGCATTGTGAAGCTGAGAGTGTGAAGAGTGGATATCTGATTTCCAGATTTTGATGCACATGACACTGGATTCTACTTTGATTCAAAACAATTTTTATCTGGATGAAGAAATAGTCATCTAGTCTTTTCTAATGAATGAAAATCAGTAATATCCCCAATTTCCCACCCAGAACCTACCAGGGTGTCATAGGGATTTTTTTTCTTTAAGAAGTTAATGTGGGGACATTATAGACATAGAAATACCCTTAGCGTAATGTGTAGCTGGAGTCTGTTGACTTTTTTTGTGGTTTTCATGTTAACGCTCATAAATTACTTTGGGGAGATGGGTTTTTCTTTGCTATCTTTTTCAGCTTTTCTTTTCTTTTTTATTTTTTTGAGACAGAGCCTCAAGCTGTTACCCTGGATAGAGTGCTGCAGCATCACAGCTCACAGCAACCTCCAATTCCTGGGCTCAAGCGAGTCGCTTGCCTCTGCCTCCTAAGTAGCTGGGACTACAGGTGCCCACCACAACTGCCGGCCCTTTTTTGGTTGCAGCCGTCATTGTTGTTTGGCGGGCCTGGGCTGGATTCGAACCACCAGCTCAGGTGTACGTGACTGGCACCTTAGTCCGTTAAACTACAGGCGCTGAGCCCTTTTTTAGCTTTTCTATCAAGGGGTGCTGGCTAGAAAGCACACTGGATGCTTTACCTTCTCTTTGTTCTCTGTGCTCTGATTCAAATGCTACTAGAACTACCCACTTATGGTTACTACCATTTACATAGCTATGAAATCTGTATCTACCTCTCATGTTTGATGATGAGCTGTTCACCACAATAGAGGGGTGTGGTCTCTGTGACTCCTCTTCCTCTTTTTCTCAACTCTGTTTCAGGTTTTTCCATGTTTCAGCCAAAACATGTTTCAAAAAACATCATGTCAGTGTTTTTTGTTTTTCTTTTCCACATTCAGAGGCCTTTCTCTTCCCTTCACTGAAAATGTTTCTAACTATTGGCACAGGTAACCAAACTATATATCCTCTACAAGGTACCCTGCAATGCAAGCACCTTGTGTCTGTCTTTGGTGGTCTCTCTGCCCATTGGTTTCAACCTTGATCATACAAACTACTAATGTCCCTTCTGGTATTTATGGTTCTAGATTACCCTGGATGGGACAAATTAGTGTCTCATCCTCCCTAGAGCTTAAGTCCCATATCCTTCTTAGGAAACCTCCAGGTCATGTACTTCTGGATATAGTTCCCTAAATCTAGCTGCTCTTGGAGCACTATGGGTGCCTATGGTTCTACACATTTGGGGAAAGCTGGCTTCACAGGTGACAGATTCAGGGGTGGTGTCTCAGAGTTAGAGGCTGTGTGAGGTTAGGGAGCTCTTGCAGTTTGTGCCTGAGATGATGGGTGCTCACTTCATCTCTGCTTTGTCACAGAGTTCTTTGTTAGATGTTTTCCTTCCTCTCTTTTTCCTTCTCTCACCTCACAAATATTTACAGAGGATCTCTTCTGTCCCATGCAGCATACTAAACACTTGTGTGAGAAACTAAAGCCTAACTTAAACCCTGCCACCATACAGTTCATCATCAATTTGATGGCCTTTTATAAGCAAATAGCACAGACAGAATAAGTTGTGGTAAGTACTGAAAAGTAAAAGAACTCAGTGGAAAGGGGAGAGCTATGAGAAATTACTCTAGGGGAGAGAGACTCTGCAGGGAGTCTATCTTACGCCAATGAGGGAAAGTAAGTGTGCCAACATGCGAGAGTGTTGAGTTTCCATATTTGGAGATGTCATTTGTAGTGACCATGAGATGTGAAAGAGCTTGGCTTTCTGGAACAGTAAGTTACCCACTGGGCTAAGAGTAGATAACAAGTATAAAGTGGGGCGTGTGGTTTGGCAGAGTCAGGATCTCATTGGCTGTGAGGGGACTGCTTTGCATTCTTGAGAGGGGGTGAGATGTTGCTTTTCACAGCTTGCTCTGGGTGGCTTGTGAAGAAAACTGAGGTACAGCACTGTAGTAGACCATATGCGTTTAAGGAAAGGAGAAACAAGAGCTAAGCTTGGAAACACTCAGTAATTATAAGAAACACCTGTAACATCTTGGTAGTATAACACCTTGGTGAGAAGGGCATGGGGGGTTCGGCTCTCCTAACATGAGAGCTCTTGAAACCAGAACATCAGTGATCGGCAGTCTCAATACCTGGGGTGGAAAAAAACCACACGATCACGTCTATAAGAAGGAGAAGGCAGTCAGGAAGTGCGCATTCTTTCACGGACCTGCTCACTCTGACTCTTTCACTTCTCCTACCTGCAGAATGCCTGTGCGGCATCTCTCTACAAAAGACTGTTAAGATGTATTCTTCTAATAAGACTGCTCCACTCCCTCGAATATTGTCTCTCTCTCCCTTCTGCTAAGGCAGATAGCCCTCAGGCACCTAAGGGTAATTGTTCCCGAGTAAGGTAGCAAAGTAGTGAACATCGGGATGTTAGATAAGCCAGGCTGAGACCTCGCCAGTCCTGGGTCCTGACAAGTGGCAACGAGGATGGTATAGTGAACAACTACTAGCACAGCACAAGCTGGAGGCAGGCAGGGGGCCACAGTAGCACCTAAGAGAGAAGTGGTAGTACCGGGTACCAGGCTTGTGAGTAAGAACAGGTTTGGGGAGAAGTAAGTGTGAGTGATTCATGAGTGGACTCAGTGGGGCTAGACGAGTAATTGGCTGAGAATGGTTTAGGAACAGCTGCCAAGAATTCCTCATAAGCGAAAGGAAGACTTTAAGTGAGTTCCTGTGAGTATTTATAACATGTACTTACTACATACAATTGTCCCCCAATACCATTGTGGGATTAGTTCTAGGACCACCCTTTACACAAGATACCAAAATCCACAGTTCAAGTCACTTATATGAAATGGTTTAGTACTGACGTATAACTTATGCATAAACTCTCTTATGGTTTAAATCAATCTCAAATCATCACTCATAATGCCTAATACAATATAAATAATAGGTAAAGTACTTGTTAATACTGTGGTGTTTGGGGAATAATGACAAGGGGAAGAGTCTGGAAATGTTCAGTATGGACACAACCATCCATTTTTTCCCCCCAATACATTCAGTCCACAGTTGATTGAATCAACAGATACAGAACCCATGGATATAGAAGACCATCTGTACATTCTTTCTTATATGTCTTTATCTTATTTTTAAAATGTGATAAGGAAGAAAATTTACTTCTAAATTTTTGGCACTAACCAAGGATAGCTGGTAAACACATAGACTTTTCCAAGGGGTAGAAGTACAGGATTTTTTTGTATTTGGAGTTTTTGTTTGTTTATTTGTTTAGCAGGCCCTGGCATGGTTCAAGCCCACCACCCCTGCTGCACAGGGCTGGTGCTCTAACCATTGAGTTGTGGGCTCCTAGCCTACTTTTTATGTTTAAATAATTTTAAACAAAACGTTTACACTAGGGTGATGTCTGTGGCACATCAAGTAGGGTGCCGGCCCCATATACCAAAGGTGGTGGGGTCAAACCAAGCCTCAGCTGAACTGCAAAACAGAAAAATAGCCGGGTGTTGTGGCTGACGCCTGTCCCAGCTACTTGGGAGGCCGAGACAAGAGAATCGCCTAAGCCCAGGAGTTGGAGGTTGCTGTGAGCTGTGGGATGCCACAGCACTCAGTAGTACTGAGGGCTACAAAAAAAAAGAAAATGTTTACACTAACACTACAAAGTCTTTTGTCTTGATTTTGAACTATCCCATGTCGTGACTAATTCTGTTAGTAAAGAATGAATGAGAAGGAAGCAGAGACATCTAAAGAGGTTTGCAGAGTGGCCCCTGTGGCTCATTGAGTAGGGGGCCAGCCCCATATACTGAGGATGGCAGTTCAAACCCAGCCCCAGCCAAACTGCAACAACAAAAAAAATCCAGGTGTTGTGGTGGGGGCCTGTAGTCCCAGCTATTTGGGACGCGGCTAAGCCCAAGTGCCAGAGGTTGCTGTGAGCTGTGACACCATGGCACTCTACCAAGAGTGACAAAGTGAAACTCTGTCTCATAGCTGGGCATCATGGCAGGCGCCTGTAGTCTCAGCTACTTAGGAGGCTGGGGCAAGAGAATCACTTTAGCCTAAGAGCTGAAGGTTGGTGTGAGCTATGACACCATAGCACTCTAATGAGGGCAACAGTGTCAGACTCTGTCTCTAAAAAAAAAAAAAAAAAAGTGAAACTCTGTCTCTAAAAAATAAAAGCTCTATATTTCTAAAAATAATAATAAATAAAGAGGTTTGCAAAGCCAGTTGAGTGCACCCATTTTGACCTCAGAAGGAAATTGAGTCAGCACATAAAAATGTGTTTGGAATGGCAGCCTTTACTCTGTGGCTGAGATATTTATCCCTTACAGTGGTCTGTTTATCCCACCACTGGCATAGCTATCCCTCATTAATGGACAGAAGTAGAAGTGAATTCAAAGCTGAGCCTTTTTGGCAACTCAACTTGTGTATCTTTCCAGCTTTCTGTGTTTACATAATGACAGCCTAGGCCCTGGTTGTTGAAGTAGAAAGAAAATTCCATAAATGCCATATTCTCAAGAAAGCACTGAATTGGGAGTGATGCTGTGAAGATAAAAAGAATGTGCTGAAGTAAATTTGATGGCAGTCACATCTTCAGCTTTCACTTAGTGTTCACCCCAAGAAGGCATTGCTCTGTGTATGGCTATTGGGTAGAATACTTGAAATATAAACTAGATTTAGTCATTAGGGAAGCAAGGCAGGGAAGGGACTATTATGAAGGTTATGATCATAGGAAATCCTACAAGAATTTAACATTTTTACTTGTCAAGTCATTCAGTAGGAAATGAGCTCTACAAATAATAATATGGCAGTCTTCAAATAGACTAAATTTTAGCAAAACAATTTCTGTAAAAAGGAAGTAGTTTTATTGGGAGGAAGAGAGAGAGATGCTTCTGTAGATTCCATCTTTCATGTAGCCTGACAGAATCACATAGGCTATACAGTGAACATATATGGATAATGTAGGAAATGAGTGGAATACACTTGTTTGACAGAAAAGATAACTCATCTAAAAACAGGATGGAATAAATGTGCTTAATGTGAGAAAGCCCACTTTTAGCTCAGGTTGTCCTTGAAGGAAAGACTCAATGGGAAATTAATCTTCAAAGACTATGAATGAAGGAAGTTCTTTCTCAGTTCTCAGCATCTGAGAACTCACACAGGGAAAAAAAATCTCAGTAATATGATCACATCAGGAAAGATTCTGGCATAACTCAGACTTGAGAGAATTCATAATGGAAAAGTTCTTACAGGCAGGGATTTTGTCTGAGAATTCTGAAATCATGATAATGTAATTGCTGTGGAAAAAGTTGCGGGCATAGCTCTCTTACTCAGCATCACAGAAGTCATACTAAAATAGCCTAAGAATGTTATCAGTGTGGGGAATGCTTCAGGTGTTACAGAAGTCACTGGCAGGGTGCCCTGTGAATGACAAAGTGGGAACCCCTTCAGTAGGAGTCCTCATTGTTTTCAGCATAAGAGGACTCATATGGGTGGAGATGCTCTGAATGTAATCTCTTCAGGCAACTTAACTGCATTAGCCCTCACTTTATTTAACAGAACAAATGAACTTACCCTGGACAAGACAAGTGGATTGCTTGAGCTCAGGAGTTTGAGACCGGCCTGAGGAAAAGTGAGAACCCCGTCTCTAAAAATAGCCAGGCCCTATGGGCCTGGGAGGCTGAGGCAAGTGGACTGCTTTAGCCCAAGAGTTAGAGGTTGCTATAAGCTATGATGCCAGGGTACTCTACCTAGGGTGACTAAGTGAGACTCTGCCTCAAAAAAAGAAAGAAACGTACACTAGAGAAAAACACATTGAATAATGTAAAGGTAATGTTTTATCCTGTTTATTTTGAGACCTAGTCTCACATGTTGCCCTAGGTAGAGTGCTGTGGCATCACAGCTCACAGCAACCTCAAACTCTTGGGCTTAAGTGATTCTCTTGCCTCAACTCCTGAGTAGCTGTGTCTTCAGGTGCCTGCCACAACACCCAGCTATTTTTTGGTTGCAGTTGTTGTTGTTTAGCAGGCCCAGGCTGGACTCAAACCCACTAGCCTCAGTGTATGTGGCTGGCACCTTACTTAGTTACAGGAGCTGAACCTTATCCTATTTTTTATTTCATACAGAATACAAATCCTACCTAAAGGTTTGGTAACATAAGTATATAAATGTAGTAAAACAGATATTTTCTGGTTTGTTATACTCTCTGACCTGATCGTCTAGATCTCACCTCCCATATTTGCTTTATAAGACCTGTATAAAACACGAGTTTCTTGTCTAGGGGACAGACACTCCCTGTCATCCAGTGATGGTACCCAGGGCTAAATGCAAGGGCTGAAATGTCTTTAAGCTTTAATTGAATATGAAGGAAAACAAACTAAACTTTTGAGGCAGACATTTTTAGAGAAAAGAAGTATACCTCCTCAGCTGAGCACTTGTAGCTCAGTGGCTAGGGCACCAGCCACATATAGTGGAGCTGGTGGGTTTGAATCCAGCCCAGGCTTGCCAAACAACAATGATGACAACTACAACAACAAGGGGAAAAAAAAATAGCTAAGTGTCGTGGTGGGTCCTAGCTACTTGGGAGGCTAAGGCAAGAGAACCACTTAAGCCCAAGAGTTGGAGGTTACTGTGAGCTGTGATGCTATAGCACTTTACCAAGGGCAACATAATAAAACTCTCAACAACAACAACAAAAAAAGAAATTACTAAGAGTTTTAGTAATTAAAAAAAAAAGTGCTGTACAAAGAGGTAACTCACCATAAGGTTTACCTTTTTTTTAGCTTTTTCGAGGCAGAGTCTTACTATGTCACCTTTGGGCTTAAGCAATTCTCCTGCTTCAGCCTCTAAAGTTGGCTGGGACTACAGGTGACCACCACAATGCCCAGCTATTTTTTTGTTGCAGTTGTCATTGTTTTTTAGCTGGCACAGGCCAGGTCGAACCCACCACCCTCAGTGCATGTGGCCGGTGCTGTAACCACTGTGCTTTGGGTGCCCAGCCAAGGTTTACTCTTTTAAAGTGTATAATTCAGGGATTTTAAAAATATTTTCACAGGATTCTGGAACCATCACCACTATCTAACTGCAAAATGTTTTAATCACCCTGGCAGGGAACCCATGTCAATTAGCAATCACCTTTCTATTCCCTCAATTCTTCCATCTCCTGGCAATCACTAATCAAGTTTTTGTCTGTATGGATTTAGCTGTTTCATATAAATGTATAATAATGTGGTCTTTTACATCCAACTTCTTTTCACTTTAGCATGATGCTTTCAAAGTTCATCTGTGTTGTGGCATGTATCAATGAATTTTTTTTTTTTTTTTGAGACAAAGTCTCAAGCTGTTGGCCTGGGTAGAGTGCTGTAGCATAACAGCTTACAGCAACCTCTAACTCTTGGGCTTAAGTGATTCTCTTGCCTCAGCCTCCCAAGTAGCTGGGATTACAGGCTCCCGGCTATTTTTTGGTTGCAGTTGTCTTTGTTGTTTTTTGGGCTGGGCTGGATTCGAACCCACCAGCTCTGGTGTATATGGCTGGCACCTTAGCCGCTTGAGCTACAGGCACTGAACCTATTGGTTGATTTTTTACTGTTACTGGATATTTTGTTGTACAAGGGGATCAGAATTTGTTTAATAGTCCTCAGTTGATGGCCAAAAAAAGGAAATAACACAGATGTCCTGTTATGAATAATATTGCATTCCGAGACAGGTTTTTGTGTGCATATGCTTTTAGTTCTGTAAGAAATGCTCAGTTATTAGGGCGGCATCTGTGGTTCAAGGCGTAAGGCGCCAGCCCCATATACCAGAGGTGGTGGGTTCGAACCTGGCCCCGGCCAAAACTGCAAAAAAAAAAAAAAAAGAAAGGAAAGAAATACTCAGTTCTTGTACATATATTTACTAAACGGAGAGTTGGGGGAGTATATGTAACTTTACATTTACATTTTTGAGGTTTTACCAAAGTGGTACAGCATTCTGTATTTCCACTAGGAGTTTATAGGTCTAGCAGTTTTTCTATATCCTTAACCTGTTACAGTTCATCTTTGATAAAAGCCATTATTGTAGGTGTCAAGTATATTTTACTGATTTTTATTTGCATTCTTCTGATGGGTAATGATATTGAGCATCTTCCCATATGCTTTTTGACCATTTGTCTTGCTCTGTTCTTGACCTGCAGAATATCTTGGGCCAGAGCTCAAAATTCAACTGGATTCTCTTCCTGCTGAGAATCCCCTGATGAACATTGAGGTTGTGGAGGTCCTCACACTGAACCAGGAGGTAGCTGGTGCCCGGAATGCCCAGATTCGTGCTCTCTATGCTGAAGATGGGGTCCTGAGCCCTGACACTCTCAAGGAGCCAGTACAACAGCTGGGCAAGCATCCAGCTGATCCTGAAGCTGCTCGTCAGAAATTTCGGCAATTCCATTATGAGAATGTGTTAGGTCCCCGAGAAGCCCTCATCCACCTTCGTGAACTCTGTCACCAGTGGCTGGAGCCTGATGTTCATTCCAAGGAGCAGATCCTGGAGCTGCTGGTGCTAGAGCAGTTCCTGGGTGCAATACCTGGGAAACTCCGAACGTGGGTGGAATCACAGCACCCAAAGAACTGTGAAGAGGTGGCAGCCTTGGTGGAGGATGCAACTTGGATATCTGAGGAGGAAGGTGAGTAAAGTGGAAGGGTAGGTAGGTGTGCTGCTCCATGTGGATGTCTTAGAGGACTCTGTAAGAGAGAAAAGAACTTCAGCCTTCCTGGGAGGGTCAGGGGAAGGGTAGTGCACACTATGCAGACCAAATACATCTGTGTCCCCATGTCAGAGCTATTGAAATCCCTGGGTAGGCTCCAGTACTGTATTCTCCAAGGAGCCCTCCAGAGGCTTCACTAAAAGCTTCCAGATAAAGTGCTTCTTTTTTTTTTTTCTATTTGGGATCCCCACTGTACCACAATTCCTTTATTACTTGGTAAGACAGACAAAACTCTTGAGCTCTCAGAGCCTGCAATCTAGCAGGAGAGACGGATTTGACAAATGAATGTACATGTAGTGATGGTGGGATCAAGCTGAGTTTGAGAGTACTCTTGGAGTTCTTGGAGGCTGAGTCAGTGGAGGTGAAACCTGGTCATGTAAAGAAAAGGCAGGGAGAATGAGCACTGCTTATAAAGGTCTAAGATAGAATAAATCACAGTATGTGCAAAAATCAGGGATAAATTGGGTAGGTTGTACAGGAAGGGAGCAGAAGGCTGAACTGGCACAGCCTGTGAGGGCCCTGTGGTGGTTTGCATGCTATTCTAAAGATACAGAAAGTTATAAAGCAGTGGGAATTGATCCCTGAGCTCTGAAGGCAGGGGCCACAGTGAGACTTGAGACAGGTACAGGTGTTCCTGCCTGTAATCCCAGTACTCTAGGGGGAGGATCTCTTGAGCTCAGGAGTTGCAGGACAGCCTAAGCAAGAGTGAGAGTACATTTCTACCAAAAAATAGAGAAAATTATCTAGTTGTTTGTGGCAGGTGTCTGTAGTCCTAGCTACTTGGGAGGCCAAGGCAGAAGGATTGCTCAAGCCCAGGAGTTTGAGGTTGCTGTGAGCTAGGTGAATGCTACAGCATTCTAATCTGAGCAATAGAGTGAGACTCTCTCTCTCCAAAAAAATAAAAAAAATTGCTTTGAAATATCAAGCAGGGACAAAAAAAAAAAAGAAACTTATCATGCTGAATAGGGTGATGAACAGAGGACAGAAAGGAGAGTAGAAGCATACTGGCCACTTTGAGCTATTGCCCCATCCTCCCAAGAGAGGTGGCTGGCTGGGGAGAGAGCACACAATGTGAGTTTTACAGAGTATGGACGCTTCGGCATTGTGTACCTCCATGTTCCATGTGCCTCCATGTTCCATGTTGATAGGTATCCAGAAGATGTTTCTGAAGTGAACGAATGATTGACTGGTTGATGTTTATGATTAAGGGGGAAGGAGGAAGTAGGGGAGATGATGGGATTCTAAGAATAGGTAACCTTGGAGAAGCTGGGGTGGGAGGTAGTGGGGAAGGCAGATGCAGAGTTTGGGTTGCTGTGGTCAGCAGAATAATTGTCACAAAGTTGTCTGTGTCCTCATTCCTGCACCCTGTGCATATATTATCTTAACAGGGACAAAGGGATCTTGGGGTTATGATTAGGTTAAGGGTCTTGATATGTGAGAATAGGTTGGATTATATGGATGGGTCTAATGTCATTGCAAGGTTCTTAAGAGAGGGAGGCCAGAGGATCAGAGTCAGAGAAATGTGATGACAGAAGAAGGGGTCATATGAGGAAGGGCCATAAGATACATGTTTGGGACAGCCTCTAGAAACAGAAAAGGGCAGGGATGGGTTCTCCCCTAGAGCCTCTAAAAGAAGCCCAGCCCTGTTGACACCTTGATATTAACCCAGTGAAGTACATATCATACCAGACTTATGAGCTCTAGAACTGTGAGCTAACAAATGTGCTCATTTGAGCCACCTAGTTTACAGCAGTTTGTTAGACCCAGCAATAAGAAACTAAATGCAGGTACTGGCCGGGCGCAGTGGCTCACACCTGTAATCCTAGCACTCTGAAAGTCCAAGATGGATTGCCTGAACTCATGAGTTTGAGACCAGCTTGAGCCAGAGCGAGACACCATCTCTAAAAGTAGTTGGGCCTTGTGGCAGGTGCCTGCAGTCCCAGCTACTTGGGAGGCTGACACAAGAGAATCGCTTGCACGCAAGAGTTTGAGGTTGCTATGAACTATGACGCCACGGCACACTACATAGGATGACAAAGTGAGATACTATCTCAAAAAAAAAAAAAAAAAAAAGAAAGCAAGAAAGAAATACAGCTACCAAGGAGACAGCTGTGGAGTTCCTGATATCCAAGTCAGTGAGTTCATCCTGTGTTTAACCTCACAGGTGGATGAAATCAATATCACAGAAAACAGAAGTCTTCCTGGAAACCCTTGGAATTCCTCTTTGTGATCATCGCATCACTTGGGACTTTTTGGTGTGACTGCCACAAAACCCTTTCAAAGAATGGCTCAGGGAGGAGGAAATTTTATTGAAAAAGTTCTTGGATGATCTAGCGTCAGACACAGCTGAACCCAGGAGCTCCAATAGTGTCCTATATGTCGCCTTTTTGCCCTTGGTTGGGCAGTCATCTCTCTACGGGTCCTCCCATTGTGGAATTTCTCTTTCCCAAACATTCCAAAACCTGTTGGCTCTGATTGTTTGGTTGTGTTCATCCCAGATTCAATCACTGGCCAAGCTGGGCTACATCAGGTACCCCTTGATGTTGGAAGTGGAGCCAGTATTATGCAAGCTTGCAAAAATGTGTGGGGCCATGTAAAGAAGGTCATAGGAAGGAGCCATGGTTGAGGGGTCATGGGGCCAGGTGGGCCTGTTTTCTAAGTTGGAAAAGAGTTGATAAAGTTCATGTCAAGATTGGTGCATGTCCTGAACGCTAGGGAAATCCATGAGGTAGCAGGAGTGATGGAAGAAAAGAGTGCCCACATGAGTAGGGTGGAGGGCTTGAATGCTAGAAATGGGGCGTAGCTTTACAGAAGGCATGAAGCAACCATCTCATTGGGGCTGGGGCCCAAGATATTCCATAGAGAGGGAAAGAGTGGGACTAGGGGTCTCAGCAGTGGGAGTACTGCTCTCTATAGCCTGTGCAGAGTAAGGCATCTTATACCCATCCAGATGTGGGCTGACAAGTACTTTGAAAAGTCTGGAGGGTGGAGAGTGGAGGGGCTGAGCCTAGGAGAAGGGAAGGCAGGACCAGAGACCTTACAGGGTATAGGAGAATGCTGGTGTGGGATGAGAGAGATAGACTACCTTTACCCTGCTGGAGGATAACCACTCTTACTGATGTCCTCCTAGCACCACCTGTCCAGCCTTCGCAGGACCCTACCTGCTGTCTCAAGGTCCCTGCCCAGCAGGAAGAGAAGCAGCAGAAGGCTACAGCCATCCAGCCAGAGATGGTCCTGCCTGAGGTGAGTGGGAAAGGTCACCCTCTTCTGGTCCCAGCATCCCCACACTTGAGGTTTTCCACAGGTTGAGCCATTCCAAATCTGAGCTCTTAGGTCTGTGCTGGACTCTGAAGCAACCTGAATGTGAAAGGAATCCCTGCCTTCTAGCCACAGTGGCATCACTAGAGAAAGGGCATGGTGACCGGGGAGTTGAGGCATGAGACAAGTGAGGGGACTGACCAAATGTTTCCATAGACTTGAGAGATAGAACAACCTCAGGCAGGGGTGTGTGGACATTTATATCCCAGTTAGAACAAGAGAGCCCTCATCCTTCAGAAATGCACACATAGGTGTTCATGCATGTCTGGGATTTGCTTCCAAATAACCCAGATGTAGGGTCAGGGTAACACAGGTAGGTCCTGTCTTGCTGACCATCAGGGTAAGGATATATATGTGGCATTGGTCAGAGTTATTTGCAAGTGACTGATACTGACTTAAGGATAGAAGTAAATTTATTGGCTTACGTGTATTCTGGATTAGGCTTAAAGCAAGGCTGCATCCAGGTGATGGAAAGAATCTCTGACCATCTCCAGTCTCATGGCTCTGCTTTCTCCCATTCCTTCTCAGGAAGGCTGCGTCCCATGTGGGCAAGATGCCTCTCATCCAAGCTAAGCAGAGTGGAGGTGATCTCATCTTCCAGAAAGGACCAATTATAGCACAGCTAGGTTGACTGTCCTACTCTAGCTCAAGCAGGGAGGTAGTATTCATACAAGAAGAAGGCTCTGCAGTGGGAAGTTGTCAATCCAGGGCAGGGTAGATACAGATGTGGGTAAAGGGGAGTAGCTTGCATATGCTTGTGGCTCTTTGTGAAGTAGGAGTTTTGGTTCCTGGAGAAAGGGACCCGGTGGACCTCTTTAGCCACAAATAGGTATCTCTAAACAAATCTCCAAAGCAGGAGAATCCCTGGCAGAGTGCTCTTTGTAGGAATATCCCAGGCAGCTTTCCTTCTGCCCCCATTGAGAACCCTCCTGAGCAGATGCACATGTGACTTCACAGGAGCCAGTGACCTTCCAGGATATTGCTGTGGACTTTACCCGGGAGGAGTGGGGGCTGCTGGGCCCAACACAAAGGACTGAGTACCATGATGTGATGCTGGAGACATTCGGGCACCTGGTCTCTGTGGGTAAGGCCAATCCCTCCCTTTCCCTGTCCTAGGGCTGATCTGCCATAGGGACTTTGAGTGGGGGTTTCACCCTCTCTGGGCTGAGGACTAAGACTGGTTATGCCATCAAGGCACTTTTGATCCATCCTGGGTCTTTAACTGGGACTCTGGACATGGAAGGGGGGGACACTGAATGAAGAGAGACAGCCTTATGTCTGGCCGCACTGTGGTTGTATGAGAGAATAGGACCTTGGAGAGCCAGGGCAATAGTCTTTATCCTTGTACTGCCTCATATTCACCAAACTCTGTGTTCCTCTTTGCGCTGTTTCGCTGCTTTTCAGTCGCTCTCCAGAGTACATGACTCTACCTGGAAAAACAACTGAATTTTGAACAATTACACATGTTATGCTGTCAAGTCCATCCTAGTGCTTTCTCAGGTATCACATTTTTCGTTTCTTTCAGGATGGGAGACTACACTGGAAAGTAAGCAGTTAACTCCAAATTCTGACATTCCTGAGGGAGAACCAGCCCACAGCCTGAAAGTACCAGAATTCTCAAGGGATTGTGCCACATCTTCCACCTCGGGAGATGTCTTGCAGCATGTGGACCTAAACGTCCCAGACAAAGTTTTGAAACAAGCGGGGTCTGCTTTGGAAAAAGTCCTCCCTCAGGTGGAGCCTTGTGAAAACCCCAAGTCCCAGGCAAATACTCGTCTTGACACAAGTCAGGTTTTACTCCAGAAAGTGTCTCCTAAAAAGCGTTTGCACAAACGTGGCTCACAGGTTAAGAACATCAAACATAATTCACATATAAAATATCAGAATCGTTGTGAAAGACAAAAGGCCAAAGAAAGCAGTGGTTGTAGGAAAGCCTTCAGCCGGAGTGCTAAGCAGATTACATTTATAAGAATTCACAAGGGGAGCCAAGTTTGCAGGTGCAGTGAATGTGGTAAAATGTTTCGGAACCCAAGATACTTTTCTGTGCATAAGAAAATCCACACTGGGGAGAGGCCGTATGTGTGTCAGGACTGTGGGAAAGGATTTGTTCAGAGCTCTTCCCTTACACAGCATCAGAGAGTTCATTCTGGAGAGAGACCATTTGAATGTCAAGAGTGTGGGAGGACCTTCAATGATCGCTCAGCCATCTCCCAGCACCTGAGAACTCACACTGGAGCTAAGCCCTACCCATGTCAGGACTGTGGAAAAGCCTTCCGCCAGAGCTCCCACCTCATTCGGCATCAGAGGACTCACACTGGGGAGCGCCCATATGTGTGCCACAAATGTGGAAAGGCATTTACCCAGAGCTCACACCTTATTGGGCACCAGAAAACCCATAATAGGACCAAGTGGAAGAAGAAACAGCCTACTTCATAGCTTTCAAGCCAGTTGAAGAGACAGTGCCTTTTCAACTTGATCCTGCAATAGAACATGCATTGAATGGTTGGGAATTGGGACTGAATGCGAAAGAAGCAGAGGGAGGACATTTCCCCAAACCAAAGAACCACCAGGACACCACCATTCTTTTAATTAGAGTAAAGAAGAAAATGCGTGAGGAGTTGTCAGTGTATTGGGGGAAAAAAAGATTTAATTTTTCAATCAGTTATGTGCTACTGTTTGTTCAGTCATTAAAAGTTATATTAGGGGCAGTACTCATAGCTCAATGGGTGGGAACCTGGCCACATACACTGAGGTAGGCGGGTTCAAACCTGGCCTGGGCCAGCTAGACAACAATGACAACTGCAACAACAAAAAGATGGCACCAGTGGCTAGGGTGCCGGCCACATGCACCCAGGATGGCAGGTTCGAACCCAGCTCAGCCAGCTAAACAATGACAACTGCAACAACAACAAAAAAAAAATAGCGGGCATTGTGATGGGCCTGTAGTCCCATCTACTTGGGAGGCTGAGGCAAGAGAATCACTTAAGCCCAGGAGTTTGAGGTTGCTATGAGCTATAACACCATGGCACTCCACAGAGGGCAATGTAGTGAGACTCTGTCTCAAACAATAATAAAAATAAAAGTTATATTAGTAAAATATATATATATATATATTTTTTTTTTTTTGGAGACAGAGTCTCACTTTGTCACCCTTGGTAGAGTGCCCTGCATCATAGCTCACAGCAACTTCAAACTGTTCGGCTCACGTGATCTTGTTGTGTCAGTTTTTCCTTTCTAGTAGAGACAGGGTCTCACTCTTGCTCAGGCTGGTTTCAAAATCGTGAGCTCAAGCAATCCACCCACCTCAGCCCCCCAGAGTGCTAGGATTACAGGCATATGCCACCCCACCTGGCCAAAAATGCTTATGAATTTTAAAAGACAGGTACTTAATAATCTGTGCACTGATTTTTGTATCCACAGTAAAATACTTGAGTGTGTAGACAAGGACTTGAAAAAGAATGTGGTTAAACTATTTCTGTATAGAATCTCTCCTTGGCCAGGCACAGTGGCTTACTCCTATAACCCTAGCATTGTGGGAGGCCAAGGCAGGTGGACTGCTTGAGCTCACAAGTCTGAGACAGCCTGAGCGAAAAAGCGAGATCCAGTCTCTACTAAAAATAGAAAAATTGGGGCGGTACCTGTGGCTCAGCGAGTAGGGCGCCGACCCCATATACCCCTGGCCGAACTGCATCAAAAATTAGCTGGGCGTTGTGGCGGGTGCCTGTAGTCCCAGCTACTTGGGAGGCTGAGGCAAGAGAATCGCTTGAGTCCAAGAGCTGGAGGTTGCTTTGAGCTGTTACTCCACAGCACTCCACCGAGTGCTATAGAGTGAGAATCTGTCTCCACACACACAAAAAAAAAAAAATAGAAAAACTGAGACAAGAGGCTCACTTTAGCCCAATTTGGAGGTTGCTGTGAACTGTGATGCCACAGCTCTCTAACCAGGGTGACAGCTTGATACTCTGTCTCAAAAAATAAAAAAACAAACTCCTTCATATACTTAAATATCCTTACAGTAGTGTTTTCATATTTAAAATAACATTGAGACTGGAAAACTTACCAACACAAAGAATAAAATTGTATAAAATTTTGTAATTAAAAAAGTAACAGGCTCAGCGCCTATAGCTCAGTGATAAGGGCTCTGGCCACATACACCGGGGCTGGTGGATTTGAACCCAGGCTGGGCCTGCTAAACAACAATGATAACTACAACAAAATTAGCTGGGTGTTGTGGGTGCCTGTAGTCCCAGATATTTGGAAGGCTGAGGCAAGAGAATCACTTAAGCCCAAGAGTTGGAGGTTGCTGTGAGCTGTGACGCCACAGCACTCTACCAAGGGCAACAAAGTGAGATTCTGTCTCAAAAAAAAAAAGCAGGCAACATTAAAAGGAAGATTGCCAGATATTTTTGCAAATTCTGTGCAAGGCTGCAGTACCTTGGGCCTAAGGATCTACCTTTGTTGGGATGACTAGTTCATTCCACTCTTTAGGGTATTATGATACAGTTAGGTACAGAGAAGGGAATCCTTGAAGAATCCAGAAGGCTAGAAAGTCCAGGCAAATATGTGTTGCTTTCTGGGAATATGCATTTATTTTGTTCCCGTTTTTCCTAAGATTCCCACCAGGGAGGTAATGGCTCTGACCAGGTACTGGTCAGAAAGTTAGGCAACAGTACATTGGCAGCATTAAGAGGCCCATATTAAATATTCTCCAAGTCACACAGCCTATACAGTATGTGCTCATTCAATCCCCCCACAGCTGCACATATATTGAGTTCTGCATGACACTTACAAACAACCTCTTATAGCTGGACAAAAAATACTTAGATTCAACAGATGTTGAGTGCTGCTCTGCATAACTCCTTAAGAGTCCTTTGGGTCATGCCTTTTAAGCTGAAGGCATCTCCTTTCTTCGCAAAAGTCAGCAGCTTTTGGTGACCTGACCAAAGTAGACTCCTTGAATCCAAACGCCTGGAGAATGACAGTGGTGTAACTTTCCCCACACTGAGCATAGGGATTGTGGCTGCTACATTGTTTCTTTGTTTTAAACCCCCTTTTAGCTACATTGTTTAACAACCTCTCCTCTTGTAACTACATTGTTTTAAAAACCTTCAACACCTAATATAGCCCCTGTTTTAATTATTCAGAAAGTAGAATATCTGTATTGAACTTGCCCAGGGATGTTTTAGTGGCATATCACAGTCACTTATGCTGTTCAGAACTCTACAATATCACCTCTCAAGAATGAAGCAAAGAGTAGCACTTTTAAGATCAGAACTTGGTAATCTTTTATGCCTTGTTTCTCATTCCTTGAAGGGGTTGGGATCACCAAATGAGGAGCTCTTAGCGCAAGGAATGAAGAGGCTTGACACAGTCTATGTTGGGGGGACTGAGGAACTCTGGGAGGAGGCCTCCCAAGTAAACCTCAGGTCCATATTTCTTATTATGAAACAGGAAGAAATAGAGAAAAGCTGCTTGCCCACTGGCGTGGTGGCTTACGTTTGTAATCCCAGCAATTGGGAGGCTGAGGCTGGCGGATTGCCTGACTTCACAAGTTCAAGACCAGCCTGAGCCAGAGCAAGACCCCATCTCTAAAAACTAGTGGGGCATTGTGGTGGGTGCCTATAGTCCCACCTACTTGAGAGGCTGAGGCTAGAGAATCTCTTAAGCCCAAGAGTTTGAGGTTGCTGTGAGCTGTGACACGGAGGCACTCTGCCAAGGGTGACAAAGTGAGACTCTTAAAAAAAAAAAGCTACTTGCTGGACATTAGCACTGATAGGGTGGATATGAAGATGGCAGATACAATGTCTCCACCTTTGTTTTTACAAAACCACAGACTGAGCCAACCTCTGCATCCAGCATCAAAAGACCTTTGGATACTTCCCTGGCAGGAGAGATACCATGATCACAAAGGTGGTTTTCCCAGGGCGAGGCTTATCCATTGCACTCTGGATGTGCTGACCCCTGGGATTTCCCCAAATGTGGGAAACTTGACTGCATAATTTGTGGTAGTGGGGACTGCATTTGCACTCTCCCCTTTAAAGAAAAAAAGATATAAAATAAAATAAAAAGACCTTTGGAATCTAGAGAATCTTTACCATAATTATTACTACCACACCTTACGTGCACATTTTCTCTTGGAGGCCAGTGTTCCAGATATCCTGCACATACATAACTCACCTGCCAGTCTCGTGATTCTCTCAAGTAGGAATCAAATTCCATGCTAAAGGTCAGGGGTCAATTTCCCCTACAGTAAGTCAAATACATTGGTGATGGCTTCAGGAACTGATGTGATGACTTGAGCTAGGAGATAAAGAAGGTAGGATCAGGCAGGGATAAGGAGAACATTCTAGGCTGTGGGAGAGCTCATTGAGACTAGGAAGTACAAGGCCATTGGTCCCATTCCAACCTCTTCATCTCACAGCTGGTACCTGGGTTGAGGGGGATCCAAAGCTGGGTTTAGTTGTGCTTGGACTCTGAAAGGGACCATCCAGAGAGCCAGGGTTCCACTAGAACCAGGCAGATGCAGCATGGCCTTTTGTAATCCATTGTAAGTAAGTCACATGGTGTCACTTATGACAGTCTATTCTTTATAAGTCAAATAAGGCCAGCCCAGACTCAATGGGAGGGGAGTTAAATTCATTCTTTTGAAGAGTGAGTAGCAAGGTTAGGAAAAGCAAGAGAGCATAGAGGCCATCTCTGGACAAGAAAGTCCACAAGAATGGACGAGCTTTTGCCTTTAAATACTTGGATGCATTACCCACTTGTGCATGCAAGGCAGGACGAGGAAGGCAGGCTGCACATGTGGGGAGCTGACACTTTGGACACAGTTAAATGTGACTTCAAGCTTGGCTCTGTTCCTCACTGGGATTGCGATTTTCAAAAAAGGGGATTAATGCCTAGAAGGTCCAGATTTGATGAGTCCAGTACACTGTCGACAGGTACATGATTAATTCCAGTACTTCCACTTACTTGCTAAACAAGCATATCTTTATCAATTAGCACAAAGGACACAAACACATTTTTTTCTTTGTTCCTTTGTAGCTGATTTTACTATAAAGATTATTTATATATCTTGGATCCAGCCAGTTGACAAGATTAATTTTAGTTAGTTTTGCTAAAATATCTTGGCTTTCCGGTCTTTTAGAGATAATTTTTTGATGTTTCTCATGCTTTCATATTTTTTTTCTGCGTAAAAAGTCAGGGAAGATAGATTTTTTGTTTGTTTGTTTGAGACAGTCTCACTATGGTTTTTTTTTTGTTTTTTTTTTTTGAGACAGAGCCTCAAGCTGTCACCCTGGATAGAGTGCTGTGACATCACAGCTCACAGCAACGTCCAGTTCCTGGGCTCAAGCAAGTGTCTTGCCTCTGCCTCACAAGTAGCTGGGACTACAGGCGCCCGCCACAAGGCCCGGACATTTTTTGGTTGCAGTCGTTGTTTGGTGGGCCCAGGCTGGATTCGAACCTGCCAGCTCAGGTGTACGTGGTTGGCGCGTTAGCCCATTGAGCCACAGACACCGAGCCGGAGAGTCTCACTATGTTGCCCTCGGTAGAGTGCAGTGGCATCACAGCTCATAGCAACCTCCAACTCTTGGGCTTAAGAGAGTCTCTTGCCTCAGCATCCCAAGTAGCTGGGACTACAGGTGCCCACCACGATGCTCGGCTATTTGTTGTTGTTGTTTAGCAGGCCCAGGCAGGGTTTGAACCCGCCAGCCCCAGGGTGTATGTGGCTGGTGCCCTAACCACTGAACTTTTAAAAATTGCCCACTCTGAGAGGCTGAGGCAGGTGGATTGTTTGAACTCAAGAGTTCAAGACCAGCCTAAGTAAGAGCAAGACATTGTCTCTACTAAAAATAGAAAAACCAGCTGGTGGTCATAGTGGGCACCAGTAATCCCAGCTACTTGTGTGGCTGAGGCAAGTGGGTGGCTTGAGCCCAAGAGTTTGAAGTTGCTGTGAGCTAGGCTGATGTCACTGCACTCTACATCAGTGCAGCAGAATGAGACCCTCTATCTCAAAAAAAAAAAAAAAATCACCGGTATTTCCACCACACAAAAGTACCGTTTTCTTCCAATACTGTGGCATCACAATCTTTTCTCAAAGCCTAAAACTGCACATACGGCAGCACCTGTGGCTCAAAGGAGTAGGGCACCGGCCCCATATGCTGGAGGTAGCAGGTTCAAACCCGGCCCCAGCCAAACTGCATCAAAAAAAAAAAAAAATAGCCGGGTGTTGTGATGGACGCCTGTAATCCCAGCTATTAGGGAGGCTGAGGCAAGAGAATCGCCTAAGCCCAGAAACTGGAGGTTGCTGTGAGCTGTGACTCCATGGCACTCTACCAAGGGTGATAAAGTGAGACTCTGTCTCTAAAAACAAAACAAAACAAACAAAAAAACTCCAAAAACCGCACATAGGTTTTTCATATTTGACATCGTAGTTAAAATTTCACTTTTTCCTCACGACTCGGGATTCTCCTTCAATGCTGAGAAATTTGCCTAGCCACTGAGCATCTCCGCCCTGCGCCGGTGCAAAGGCTCCATATTTCGAGAACGAGCCGGCAGGGTGGCTTGTCCAGGTGGCCGCCCAGTCTGGGTGCGCTACGCAAAGTGCCTCCCAGGCTGATCCTCCCAGTCAGGGCATTGTGATCTAGCCGGTCCCATGGCTGTGGGAGACCAGTTCCGCTTCCTTCTCAAAGTGTAGCCCCAAACTTTGAACTCTGGACACCCCAAGCCACCCTTCCCAACAGCCACCTTGAAACACTTCTGGACACTGGAAGTGGGGGTCAAAACCCCCCAAAGACCACGCAGTTCTATCAGAACTGAACTGTCCAATTATTACGCCACTCTGACCAGGCTTCCACGTACATTGACCAATCAGACACGTCTTGTTTGGCTTGCCCAATCAGTGCCAGGTATGCCCTATCAGCTCCTTGCCCCACCCAATCAGCCCTTTGTCCTGCCCAATTAGCTCCCTCCTCTCAATCATCACCTTGCCTCACCCAGTCAACTACTGTCCCTCCGTTGTGCTGCCCCAGGGCCTGGTGTGGACAGAGTACAGGCTGCCGGGCTAAAACCCCAGCCGAAAGCAGTGGGCTGATGAGTCTTGAGAGTGGCTACAGGGACGGAGGGCCCAGGCCTGCAGGAGCCCAATTGTTCCGAAATCTCCAACGCACCTGCCCCCCCTGCCCCAACCCCTCAGTCCCTTGAGGCAGGCTGCATGGCATGGCCTTCCATTCCAAACGAGTCGGGCACCACTTCTTCCTTAGGGCCAGAACTATGTGCAGCCATGGTGTGCGTCTTGTTCCAGAATGTCCTCTGCCCCTCCAGCTTCCCTTGACCACCTGGCACAGGCCAGGGGTGTTTGCTGAAGAATGGGATTGAGCTTCCTTGGGCCATAGGTAGTGGTGATGGTGGTGGCAATGCACAGGGGGAACTACAGTACCAACAAGAATTTGAAAAAACTATGACAAACCATACTTCTAAGGGCAGGTCAGCAGGGGAAACAGCAAAGGCCAAAGCCAGACTGCTGGAAAACTCTTTCCCAAAGTAGGTATCTGGAACCATCCTTTTGATTTTGCCATATCCAGTACCATTAGTCTTAATACACTCCGTTAAAACGATTTTACCCAGATATCATTGCCTTCAAAAGATGTTCTCTTTTGGGGAGGTGCCTGTGGCTCATCAAGTAGGGGGTCAGCCCCATACGCTGAAGGTGGCGGGTTCAAACCCCACCTCGGCCAAACTGCAAAAACAGAAAAATAGCCGGGCATTGTGGCAGGCGCCTGTAGTCCCAGCTACTCAGGAGGCTGAGGCAAGAGAATCGCCTGAGCCCAGGAGTTGGAGGTTGCTGTGAGCTGTGTGAGGCCAAGGTACTACACCAAGGGCAATAAAGTGAGACTGTCTCTACAAAAATAAAAAGATGTTCTCTTTTGATTAAAAAGGTATGTTGGGGCCAGGGATAGTGGCTCATGCCTATAATCCCAGCACTTTGGGAGGCGTAAGCAGAAGGATCATTTACTTAATTGCAGGAGTTTGAGACCAGGCCTGGGCAACATAGGGAGACCCCATCTCCTCAAAAATTAGTTGGGTGTGGTAGTAATCCCAGCTACTCAGGAGGCTGAGCTGGTAGGATTGCTTGAACCTGAACTTTGAGGTTAAAGTGATCTGTGATCCTACCACTACATTCCAGCCTGATGCTCTGCCTTAGAATAATAATGCTATAATTATTAATAATATATTAGCAAAGGGTGAGGTATAAAACCAGCTGGCACCAAATCTCCACCCTTTCCTTGATGACATTGGTAATCTCAGAAAGGAAACCAAAAGGATACCATTTTTCCTTGCTTTGAGTTTGGTCACATTTAGGGGTACAGTTGATTTAGTTGCTCATCTACACAGTTCAAGGTGATTCTGACAAGTTACACTGGGGGAGGAAGGCAATCCTGTCATCCACACCAAGGAGTGAGGCCAACATGGAATGCCAGGAGGGTAGATGATTGTGGTCTGGAGATCAGGTTAATTGGTGCATGCAGCAAATGAATTTTTTTTTTTTTTTTGAGACAGAGCCTCAAGCTGTCACTCTGGATAGAGTTCCATGACATCACAGCTCACAGCAACCACCAATTCCTGGGCTCAAGCGAGTCTCTTGCCTCCACCTCTCAAGTAGCTGGGACTACAGGCACCCGCCACAATGCCCAGCCATTTTTTGGTTGCAGCCGTCATCATTGTTGTTTGGCAGGTCCAGGCTGGATTCGATCCCGCCAGCTCAAGTGTACGTGGCTGGTGCCTTAGCCCATTGAGCCACAGGTGCTGAGCAACAGCAAACGATTATTGAGGGGACAAGAGGGACTGTAGCCAACATTCAGGCCAAGTCCCTGTCAACGTGGGGCTCAGGTTGGGGGAGAGGGCAGTCCACAGAAAACAGTAATTCCATCAGTAACTTCAGAGCTAAGAGAATGATGATGGGTAAAACAGGGCGAGGGATTAGAACAGTTTTAAAACCTTTAAACCCCCCCCCCCCAAAGAAAGCAGAGTTTTTACAAACTTCCTTTCACTTGAATTTCCCTTCAATATTCTCTAGCGCTAGGCAACACTTTTATGTCTTTGGATTGCCTGGGGGGGTGGTGGGGATGGGGAACAAAGCATTATCTTTTAGAGATACAGTCTTTTCTTCCCTTTCTTTCTTTCTTTTTCTTTTTTTTTTTTTTTTGCAATAGAGTCTCACTTTGTCGCCCTTGGTAGAGTGCCATTGCTTCACAGCTCACAGAGACCTCAAACTCTTGGGCTTACACAATTCTCTTGCCTCAGCCTCCTAAGTAGCTGGGACTACAGGTGCCCGCCACAAACGATGGCTAGACCATATACGATCATAGAATTCTGACCCACAACGTTTGCAGCAATATGCCCTGAACAGTTAGAACTTCAACACTTAACTGCCTGCTCCCCTGTTTCTTGTCCATGTCCCACGAAGGATCACTTAGAGAAAGCCCGAAATGCTCCCCTTTGCAATCACACAGGACGAGTCCCTTCTGGTTAGCGTGCTTCCAGCTTTCCCGCTCAACACACTAGGACCCGGGCACTTCTGGAAGCTTAGTCACTGCGAAGCTTTCCCAACGCAAGGGGCAGTTAAGATGTCCTAGCACCTCAAGAACCCAGCCAGCTCTGGGTGGTTCTCGTTGGGCCGTCTCAGCTTCGAACTTAGCCAGTCCGGGCGCCGCAAGGCCCCACTAGGAACGGCCGCGCAGGCTCCGTCCAGTTGCGACCTCGAGGCCTGCCGTGACCTTCACATTCTCGGCCGCCGCGGCAGCGTGAGAACCAGAGTCGCCCGTTTCCCCGGGCCAGCGAGACAGGCGCGCCGCGGGGCAGAGCCGCAGAGAGCCAGCTTTTCGAGCCACAGCGCCATCTGCCTTCAACAGAGGTCTGCGCCTACACCACCGCCAGAGCAATGGCTGCCGGCGCGCGGCCTCCTGGGAGTTGTGGTTTGTTGCTCCAAGCCGGGCGCTTCTACCGGCCACCGGAATCCGCGCTATTCCCCGGCGCGGGCATGGGAGCCTGCCTGGCAAGGCCGGCGAGGAGGTTTCGCCATTTGCAGGGTGCAAAGGGAGTTAAAGTCCGGGCCGGACCCATCTGGAGTGACCTGAGCCAATCCGGGGAGCGAGTGCTGCCGGCCAGGGTCTCTCCCCTGCGTGGCTGGGCCGGGCACTGGGATCCCGCTGGCTGCTCCTGGGACAGCACAGGCGGTCCTGAGGCGCTGTCGGCAGCGTCTTGTCAGCACCCGGCTGGGGTTGGGGTTTCAGGCCAGCATGCTAAAATTCGGGTTCTGTTCACCCAGGCTGGCTTCTCGGGCTCATCCCCAGTAGGTGCGCGGTGCACCAGGTGGTGGCGAAGAGCCTCCTGGCAGCAGCAACGGGCGAGTGGGGCCTCCTGCCCCCCAGCGGTCATCCTAGCCCCAGAACGTGGACACGTTTTCTTTCGCTGGTACGTGAACCTCGAACTCAGTTGGAAGGGAAAGTGCATGCTTTCCAGGTGAGCAATGGATTAAGGTTAATCTAAGAAAAGTAGGGGCAACGGGGATGTTGGAGGCCTGTAGCGGTTAAGTGTTGGTGGTGCGCCCAAGTTAGGGACTGCAGAGGTGAGTAGGACGATGTAGGTGTGTGGAGAGAGCAGGGACTTTGTCCTGTGAACAAAAGAGCAGAGTTCTATTTGTGTTTACCCAAGACGTGATGGGATCTTACACGGCAGTGTTACTGAGGAAGGCATAGGGTTGGATTTCAAAGAGCTTAAGAGGGTAAAGGAGCATCTGGCTGTGGAAATAATTCAGTGTAAGAAGGGATGCCAAGAAGTGGCAAACAGCTGAAGAAAACTTGTTTCTGTTTCCAGTATGGAGCCAGATGACAGTGCTGGTGGTGGGGAATTCCTGGTCAGTCTTTGCATTGAGTTGAGGAGCTGTGGATGACATGGCTGGATGTCAGGGAGCAGATGGAAGTGGCAGGGAACCTAGGAAGTCTAGACTGAACATGAAGTCCCAGCCCTGCAGCCAGAGGGATCCTACCAGACCAATTCAGTCCCAGGTCCATTACAAGGAAAGGAAGGGGAATTGTATGTACAAATACAGCAGCACCTCCATAGTTGACCACCTCCCTACATTGACATAATTTTCATAGACTGGACATGCACCAGATGTACGTGTTAGTAAAGTAGGCCTAGTTTCTTGTGTTGACCACCTCTGGAAGTTGACTAGTTTGTTACAGTCTCTTGGGTGGTCAATTTTCAGGGGTTCCACTACATAATCATTATGACTAAATCTGTTATCCCTTCTGCATATCAGCACAATGGTAAGCTCTATAGATGCAATATATTTAACCTTCCAGCATCCCATGAGGCAAATCTTGCTATTCTTGCATATGTCTACAGATGAGGAAACTGAACTGTAGAAAGGGTAAGGAGGCTGGTTCAGGATCCTGCAGTGGCAGGTGATGGAGCCTAGACTTTGAAAGCAGGTTGCAAGAGTGAGTGTTTGTAGCCCTTCCCCCTTGGATGATTCTGGACAAAGAAGGACAAGGTCAGAGGGCAACGATAGACACAGGCCATGGAAGATTCCCCAGAGACAGCCAGGAGCATCAGGACACATAGTTTGGGGGCAGCTTTCTGGGTGTGGTGTGTGTGTGTGTTTTCAGAGATGAGAGAGTAGGGAAGGAATGAGCCAGGTGAGGACAGGGAAACTGGGAAGGCTCAGCTGAGAAGTGATATGGGGCAGGGGAGTTAGGGCTGAGAATATGGAATCATCTTGACCAGAAGGAATAATTCTCACCTCAGAAGTGGAGGGAAGTTACTGAGATAGGTATAGGCTTGGGGAGAGTTTGTGCTCTCGGAAGTTGATGGAGTCTAGGGTTATACCTAGGAGTGAATTAAGTGGCAGATTTCTTTGCATAGAGAGGACAGTGGTGGGAGGGGACTAGAGTGAGGAGTGGGGGCATGGTCAGCTGTAAGGGGATGGAGACTTGAGTGGATATTGGTGTTCCTGAAGTCTCACACATAGCACCCAGGACTCAGAAAATGGCGGGGTTTGGCACAGAGGACAGTTGGGAACATGAGGCACTTTGCATAGAACAGCCAGGTCAGAGAGGCCAAGAGGTGGGCCTGGGGCCAAGGATGCTAGGAAAGACAGCAGGAGACAGTGGGCTGGGGTATACTGGAGATAGTGACAGAGTACTTAGGGCAAATTTCTTTGCATAGAGAGGACAGTGGTGGGAGGGGCCTAGAGTGAGCAGTGGGGGCACTAGAGTGAGGTTGGAGCTGTAAGCACCCAACCTCTTCCTCTCCAGCCAGAGGGCCCTAGTTAAATTTTACCCAAGCTTTTTCTGCCTCTTTTTACTAGAGATGGGGATCTCAGGGTGTTCTTGAAATCCTGAGGTCAAGTAGTTCTCCCGCCTCAGTCTCCTAGAATGCTGGAATTATAGATGTGAGCCACTGCACTTAGCCCTTACAGTAATTCTCATTATTCAATGTTTAGTTTCTTGGTTTTTTTCCTTTAATTAAGTCATATACACATAGCTCATGAGTACATTTATGCATATGTGGGATACAATGTGTTGATTTTTTTTGTTTGTTTTAGAGACGGGGTCTCACTTTGTCACCCTTGGTAGAGTGCCATGGCGTCACAGCTCACAGCAACCCCAGCTCTTGGCTCTTGGGCTTAGGCGATTCTCTTGACTCAGCCTCCTGAGTAACTGGAACTACAGGTGCTAACCACAACGCCTGGCTATTTTTTTGTTGCAGTTTGGCCAGGGCTGTGTTTGAACCCACCACCCTTGATATATGGGGCCAGTGTCCTACTTCTGAGCCACAGGTGCTGCCCCCCCCCTCTTTTTTTTGAGATAGAGTTTCACTGTGTGGCCCTCGGTAGAGTGCTGTGACATCACAACTCACAGCAACCTCAAACTCTTGCCTCAGCCTCCCAAGTAGCTGAGACTACAGGCACCCACCACAACATCTAGCTATGTTTTTTTGTTTTTTTTTTTGTGGAGACAGAGTCTCACTTTATCACCCTTGGTAGAGTGCCGTGGTGTCATACAGCTCACAGCAACCTCCAACTCCTGGGCTTAGACGATTCTCTTGCCTCAGCCTCCCGAGTAGCTGAGACTACAGGTGCCCGCCACAACACCCGGCTATTTTTTTGTTTTTGCATTTGGGCCGAGGTTGGGTTTGAACCTGCCACCTTCGGTAAATGGGACTGGTGCCCTACTCAATGAGCCACAGGTGCTGCCCAAGCTATTTTTTTTTTTTTTTTTTTTTGTAGTTGTCATTGTTAGTTAGCAGGCCTGGGCTGGGTTTGAACCCGCCAGCCCCATTGTATGTGCCTGGAGCCCTAACTGCTGAGCTACGGGTGCCGAGCTGAGTGTTTGAGACAGAGCCTCTTTTTTTTTTTTTTTTTTTTTTGAGACAGAGCCTCAAGCTGTCGCCCTGGGTAGAGTGCTGTGGCATCACAGCTCACAGCAACCTCCAATTCCTGGGCTCAAGCGAGTCTCCTGCCTCCACCTCCCAAGTCGCTGGGACTATAGGCGCCTGCCACAA
>CAUYON010069903.1:0-18988 GCA_963573935.1 Arctocebus calabarensis | reverse complement strand
TGGCGGGTTCAAACCCAGCCCCGGCCAAACTGCATCAAAAAATAGCCGGGCGTTGTGGCGGGCGCCTGTAGTCCCAGCTACTCGGGAGGCTGAGGCAAGAGAATCGCCTAAGCCCAAGAGCTGGAGGTTGCTGTGAGCTGTGACTGCACAGCACTCTACTGAGGACAATAAAGTGAGACTCTGTCTCTACAAAAAAAAAAAACCACCTCCATGAAGCTGCAAAGAATTATTATTAAGTATCCATTTTCCTTTTGCTTCTCTCATCAACTAATGCTCAAGATAAATTATCACTTGCAAGTTTTGGTGGGGGGGTTGAGACAGAGTCTCACTTTGTTGCCCTCAGTAGAGTGCTGTGGCATCATAACTTACACAACCTCAAACTCCTGGACTCAAGTGATCCCCTTGTCTCAGCCTCCCCAGTAGCTGGGACTACAGGTGCCCAACACAGCTGGGTAGTTGCCCAATGCCCCGCTATTTTTAGAGACAGGGTCTCGCTTGCTCAGGCTGGTCTCAAACCTGTGAGCTCGGGCAATCTGCCAGCTTCAGCCTCCCAGAGTGCTGGGATTACAAATGTGAGTGCCACCGCGCCCAGCCTTCTCTTGCAGGTCCTTAGCATATCAAACCAAACAACATCTCAGAGAAAACATTTTCTGAAGCAAAGGTTGCAGATCATTTGCACACCTTGAAAGTAGTACAATCCATAGCCCAGTGTGTGAGCTGCCACAATACCCACAAAGAAAAGCATCACTCTCAACAACCAACAGGAAAGAAAGAACAAACCACAGAAAGAACGTCCAAACCACAGTTGAAAAGTCAGAACCTGCTGGACATGGTGGCTCAAGTCTGTAATCCCAGCTTTTTGGGGAGGCCAAAGTAGGAGGATCACTTGAGGTGAGGGGTTTAAGAGTAGCCTAGGTGACACAGCAGTTTTGGGTAATGCAGCATTTCTGTGTCTACCAAAAATTAAAAAAAGAAAAACTTAGCTGGGGCATGGTGATGACAGTTATAGTCCTAGCTACTTAGGAGGCTGAGGCAGGAGTATTCCCCAAGTCCAGGAGTTCTGGGCTACAGTGAGCTATGACTACACCACTGCATTCCAGTTGGGATGACAAAGAAGAGGAAAAGAAAGAGAGAAGGGAAGGGGGAAAGGGGGGCAGGGGAAGAGAGAGGAAAACGGAAAGAAAAAAGAAGAGAGGGAAAGGGAGAGAGGGAGGAGATGGGAGGGGAAGGAACGGCAGGGCTTTCTACTCTGTTTTCAGTTATGGAAAATCTAATTGCTAACCATGGATGGGCTAGACGTGCATATACAAAATGTCAGTGTGGAAGTGAGACTCAAAGAGCAGGAAAGTGGATAAACATAATGTGGCCCACCCTGCCTCTACTTTGTAGAGGAGGTAACAGGGAAGGTTCAGCAAGAGGCTCAAGGTCTCAATGGAGGACATGGTGGATGGAGGCAGATTAAACCCAGGAAGTGTGGCTCCAGAGTCTTAACTTTTTTTTTTTTCTTTTTTGTGACAGAGCCTCAAGCTGTCACCCTGGACAGAGTGCCATGGCATCATAGCTCACAGCAAACTCCAATTCCTGGGTTCAAGCCAATCTCCTGCCTCTGCCTCCCAAGAAGCTGGGACTACAGCCCGCCACAATGCCCAGTCATCTTTTTTTTGGTTGCAGCCATCATTGTTGTTTGGTGGGCCCAGGCTGGATTTGAACCCACCAGCTTAGGTGTATGTGGCTGGCACCTTAGCCCGTTGAGCCACAGGCGCCAAGCCCAGAGTCTTAACTTTTAATGTCCACACTGTAGAGCCTTCAAAACCCAGTCTTCCTAATTCTCAACTTCTGCCAACAGCCCCTACCTTCTGGTAAATTCCTTCCACCTCTTCATGCGTGACTTCAGCAGCTGCCTTCTTGCCACCAAGACAGCAACATGGGAATTGGGACCATTCTAAGACCTCTCACAGCAGAGGGCACGAGGAAACTCCAGGGATTCCCAGTCCAGTTGGGGAGATGCAGGATGGGTTGAATGAAGACCTCAGACTCTCAAGTTCAAGGATTAGATCTGTCCTTCTCAGAAGCTGGACAAGTGAGTCAACAGCCACAAGCCTCAGCTTTCCCATCTGTAAAACGGGTGGGTATGGAGATAATACAGTAACACCTGCATGTCAGTTGATGAGAAAGTTAAAGATGCTGAAGTACTGGAAGGCAGCTAGAAATATAAACAGGCCACAACACTGTGATATATCATACTACAAAAGGAAAGAAATTCCTAATGATTCTAGGTGTATTAAATAGCACAAACAGGAGAAACCTGAGGGCTAAACAGAGAACCAACATGCAAGAGAGGAGGTTCTCTAAGTCTGAGAGACTTCCTGCAATAGGGCATAGTTAATATGGGTTTTAAAAAGGAAACAATTGCAAATAACTAGGATATACATGATATACATGTGTGAACTTCCCCAAACCCAGACCAGTTGGCTGTTAACAGCCTGGCCAAGCAGTGTATGAACCACCTCCTTAATAAATGCCTTTTAGGGATAGAAACTTGATGAAGCTGTTTTCTCTTTACTCACCTGAAGAGGGAAATTCAGTTTCAGGAGTGAAACTAGGATCCTGAGAGGAAACACCCACCACCCACCCACCTCCATCCCTACCCCCGGGTGGCAATGACCTCCTTCCTCCCTGGGATTAGGAACTTGTTTCTTCCGATGCCTTTTTCCTTGACTGGTATGTCTGCAGAGATGCCTGGCTCATATTTCCCCCCATGCCCTCCCTCCAAAAACATTTGCGGAACAAATAAATCCAACAAACTGGAAGCAACAGAATCCTCAAGATGCCTGGGTCACCAACTGCCTGACTGGAGGGAACCAGTCCTTAGCATTAAAGTTAAAACATAAAAGCCTTCCCAAGGTCACAGAGCCAGGTCTTTCCAGCCCAGCCTGAGGTCCCTGTTCCTCTCTTCCCTATTTACCCAGGATAGAGAACAGCATTCTCTGCTGGGGGGCGGGGGGGCTACATACATGGGTGCAGGATTTTAATACAGTGTTTGGCATGCTGTTGCAAATCTGCAAACACTATTTTATTTAATATACTCAATGACCTTAAGAGAGAGATATGATAATTTATCCCCCCCTTCTTTTTTTTTTTTTTTTTTTTTTTGAGACAGAGCCTCAAGCTGTCACCCTGGATAGAGTGCTGTGGCATCACAGCATACAGCAACCTCCAATTCCTGGGTTCAAGTGAGTCTCTTGCCTCTGCCTCCCAAGTAGCTGGGACTACAGGTGCCCACCACAATGCCTGGCCATTTTTTGGTTGCAGCCATGATTGTTGTTTGGCAGGCCCAGGCTGGGTTCAAACCCGCCAGCTCAGGTGTACATGGCTGGCGCTTTAGCCCATTGAGCCACAGGCGCCGAGCCACTTCCCCCCCCCCCCGCCTTCTTTTATGAGACAGGGTCTTACTCTGTCACCCAGGCTGTAGTTTGCAGGGTTGTGATCATAGTTCACCACAGGCTCAAAAGATCCTCCCACTTCAGCCTCCTAAATAGCTAGGATTACAAGTGCATGCCTCTCAGCCCAGCTAATTTTTTTTAAACTTTTTGTAGAGATGGTGGTCTCACTATGTTGTTTAGGCTGGTCATGAGGTACTGGGCACAAGCAATCCGCCTGCCTTGGCCTCCCAAAGTGGGAGGATTACAGGCATAAGCCATTATTGCACCTGGCCTATCCCTCTTTTCATATTACAGAGGAAAGAACAAAAATGTTACATAGCTCCCAAGGTCACACAGCAAGGAAGTGGTAGAACAGGGATTCGAACCCAGGACCTCAGGCCCAGGATCCCATGCTTGCTCATGGAAACACCTGTCAGACACTATCAGTTCAAGCACTCCCAGACCTCATCCCAGCAGTCAAATGCCTCATACTAGGACACGAGAGAAGGTCATGGTTCCTCGTATTTTTCCCCTTTTGTCATTGTCTATACCTGGGGTTAAGAATCACTCCTAAAGCACCACAGTGATCTCCAGGCTCTCAAACCAAGCAGAGCCAGCAGCTGTCTCCTCTGCCACCCACATCTGCTCATTTAAGACACTCTCCCCATTCCGCTTAGGCACAACTTGAAAAATGGAAGGAAGGGAGGGAGAAGGAAGGAGGGAGGAGAAAAAAAGAGAAAACAACAAAGAAAAGCCCTGAAGCACCACGCTCCCCCTGCAAACTATGGAGCCCCCTTTTCTGATAACACCCCCTCATTTCTGCTTCCTTCTCTGAATGTATTCAAACCACAAGGCCCAGCCCTGTTGGGAAATCCAGATGGGAAGTGAAACAGGTTCCTAATCTCATAGTCTCACTTGGGGGAGGGGGGGAAGTGGGGAAGAAGGTGGAAGGAATTGACTGTTACTCAGAAAACCCAGACAGAACAGCTGCTTGGCATCCTGGGCCTCCCCATGCTCTGTGATGCAAATCAGAAAGCCCCAGGACACCCCTGCACTGTGTGCCAAGAGCTAAGAGAGAAGTCAAGGTGCCTGAGAGAGGGCCACTTGAGCCCAGGAGTTTGAGCCTGCAGCAGCTATGATGACACTCCAGCCTGGGTGAGAGTGTAAAACTCTGTCTCAAAAAAAAGGGGGCAATCTTTGTGGTGACATCAGGTGCACCCAGACAATCAAGGATCACAGCCCATCTCAATATCTTTAACTTAATCACACCTGCAAAGAAGCCTGTGCCAAGTAAGGTACCATAGTCACAGGTTACAGGGATTGGGACGTGGGCATCTCTGGGGCATCCTTCCCAGTATTTGCCTTTCCCAGCCACAGAATGTTTCAGGAGCAGTAATCTAGTAACTAAGTAACACCCCCTCAGTTTTTTTCTTTCTTTCCTTTTGTAAACACCAACAGACAAAAGAGAAAAGTCACAAAACTAATACAGAGAGTTCCCAGGTACCCTTCACTGAGCATAGTTAAGGTCCCAAAAATGAAAAAGAACCTGGCACCCAAGAATCTGCTGCTTGGGTTAGTCCCGAAGTGTCTGATCATCACAACTAGAGTAAGGCTGGGGTGGAGGCCAGAAACATCACTGAACACCCCACAGCCCCACCACAGAGCCTAAATCCAACCCCAATGTCCACAGCACTGCAGTTGAGAAACCACAAAGTAGATGTTATTTTACAAATGAGGAAATCACATTTGAGATTGAGAGAAATCAACTGGAATGCCCAATGCCATCCAGCTTGAGAGACAGGCAGACTTGGCGTTAGACAACATGGTTGGTTTTTTGTTTTGTTTTGTTTCTTTTTTCAGAGATTCTGCATATCAAACTCCTTGCCTCTTGTTTGAGGAAAAATGATCTGTGGAAGATTCACAGGGAACAGCATGTGGGCAGAGGGAACTGCATGGGCAAAAGCTCAGAGACAACAGGAAAGAGGCCAGTGAGCTCCTACACAGGGCACCATGGCACAGAGGCAGGTGACTGGCTTGCTGGTGGCAGCAAAGGAGGGGCATAAACCTTTGTTTTTCTAATAAGCAAACAATCACTATGTGTGGTTTTCAAACACATTTGAAATGGATCTTAAATAAATAAATAAAAGAATTGCAATGTGAGACATGAGCAGAGCCTTTGCCAGGATTTCAAGGTCCTTGGGTATTACCCAGGATCCAGAATAAAACTGCAGAGGTGTCTGCTGCAGGGACTGGATATACATGTCACTACCCTTGACCACAACCTTCCCAATCTCTATCCTGGCACACCCCATAAAGGTCTCTTTTGGCTAAATTTACCTTACTGCTTCTTAAATCTCTGTCTCTGAAGCTTTTCACAGTCCAGTCAACATGTTCTTACAATTTGGCCCAGTAACATTCATCATTGGCTAAATATCACTCCAAAATGAATTAACATTTGAAAAGCTACATAGTGTACCATTCCATGGACATAACATTCAAGGAAAGGCAAAACATAAGGACAGAGAACAGACCAGAGGTTTCCAAGAGCTGAAAGGAGAAGAAGGGTGTTGTTACCACCAAGAGGCACAGGAAAAATGGGGTGGAGGGCGTCTCTCTTTCTCTTTTTCCTTCTGCTTGGGCCTCACTCTGTTGCCCAGGCTGGAGTTCAGTGACATTCACAGGCAGGATCATACCTCACTGTAGTCTCAAACTCCTGGGCTCAAGTGATCCTCTTGCCTCAGCCTCCCAATTAACTGGGACTACAGGTTCACAAAACCACCCCCTGCTCTGTTTTATATCTTGATTACGGTGGTGATTACAAGACTATGCATTTGTCAAAATCCAATGAACCATATTCTAAAAAGGGGGCATTCTACTTAATGTAAATTATACTTTAATAAAATTTTTTTTAAATAAATGAATGAATGAATAAAAACAATCAGCTTATAAGGCCACGTAAGTAGCCAGGTTGGCATCTCACCCTGGAAAGTGAGTCTAGCGTTTGCCCAGAGCAAGTCTGAAGTACCTGAGAGCTTCGTTCTTCTTGCAAAGGGAGATGGTCCCTTATGGTCACCTTCGCCTGCCCTTCTGAGTGCTGGGGACAAATTGCACACTCCAGGAGAGGGTAGGGACTTTAAAATTTTTTAAATTAAGTTCACTGCACTTCAGTATCAACAGCATAGGATAGAATGTCAGCCCTGAGGCCACTGGTATGGTTCTGTCTTCAGCCTAGATCAGAGGCCAGCAAGCTCCACTGCCCTGCCTGTTTTATAAGTAAAGTTTGATTGGAACACAGCTATGTCATTCAATTGCTTCCTATCTATGGTGCTTTTGTGCTACGGCAGCAGAGTGGACAAGTCACCACAGAGACCCTAGGGCCCACAAAGCCAAAAGTATTTACTATCTGAGCCTTTCAAGAAAAGTTTATGTGGGCTCCAGCATCACAGAGTTTAAAATCTCCCCTCTCCAGCTGTGATCTGCAGGTGATTCAACTTCTCCACACCACTAAGTCTTCCTGCCAGAACAGGGGGGTGACACCAACACTCTGATGAGGTTGTTGTAGGGTTTAAGTGAAATTAGGCACGTAAAGGACTCAGTCCTGTGCCTGGCACATAGTAAGTGCCTGATAAATATCCATTACTATCACTTTTCTGCAAAATACCATTTAAGGAAGGCTGAGTCACAGTCCAGGCTGAGTTGAGGGCTAGAGGACACTCCAAGCACATGTCCTCAATAAATGAGCAGAAGGGCCCAGCACTCAACTGATAGCATGAAAGGGAAAGGAAAGAGGGCAGCAGTTCAAGGGAAGAAAAGGGACTTTTCTTCTCCATCTGGCCCTGCATAGCACTTTGAACTGCAGCCTGTTCTCAAGTCTTTGGCCTCTGATGACCTCCAGCTATCTTGGTCCTATATCACACTAACTCCGATAGAGGCCTGACATTTGGCATGTATCCCCGCCCCACATACCCATCTAGCTTCCCCATTTGATGGTGATTATGCCCACCTCTTGCTCTTTGCTAGTCCTTGGGAAGGGCCAGGCCAGAAGTAAATATGCTTGTCTGGAGGAGGCTGTAGGTAAAAAGAAACCTCCAGGAACAAGGGGGCCAGCTGCCATACAGAAAAGCAAACAGAGAGGTCAGTGCAAAACAATGCCTAAAATTCAAGGGGTTACCATGTACTGGGCACAGTACCTAACACGTCACAACCATTAATTACTTTATTTAATTCTCACCCAAACCAAGGAATGCAAGTGTCTAGAGAATGAAGCTCAGAATAAAGACACAAGGTAGCATTTGGGGCAGTGATCATTGTCAAGGACAAGTTAAAGAGAATTAAACAAGTGTCCAGACTCTGGGGTAAAATTCTGCTGCTAGGGGAAGCCTGGGGTGACCTGAGCACACTGTGATAAATTAGTCACCCCAGTGACCCAATTCGGGCCTCCAGATATTGGCTTCTGGGCAATTCTAGGAGGAACCAAAGTCAGCACAGAACGTCTGCTTCTTTTTCTTTAAACTACTATTCACCCATCAAAACCCAGTGAAAAGTTCCCTTCCAACAGACTGTGGGTGCAAATCCTATCTCTGTGAAAATATTGTTAGGAAGGCCATGTGCCCAGTAAACAGTACATTCTCAGTAACTATATATAGATGGTTCTTAAAAACTAGTGGCTTATGGATGTTCTCAGGTGCCTTAGAGTCCTTAATCTGCTGTATCTATTACTCTGTTAAACATATAGAATCCTCCCATCTTCCCTCCTTTGAGCCACCAGAATAGACTGGAACACACACACACACACTAAGATAAAGTCTTACGACCTGTGTAAACCAGTCAGTGCAAATCTCCATTTCGGGCTTTCTTCAGCAGCCTCGAGTCCTGACACTGAACAGGGCTGTTTTCCACTTGGCTTTTCCTCTGCCAATAATTTCACCAGAGCCCAAATAGAGGCGTGCAGCAAAGTCAACATGAGATGGTCTGAAAACCCATTCATGGGCAGCTTGAAAGTGTCAGTTGCCGTAGTGTGGCGAGGGGTAAGTCTTCGGATGTAAGGACAAGGAGCTGCCACGAAGCCGGGGAGACTTGCTGACTGCCCCACTCCAGGCACCTAAGCCACATCTCAACCAGAGGAACAAGAACACACAAAGAAAGGCACTGTCCCAGTCGGAGCACGAGGGTCAGTCTGGGTGGTGCACAGTGCAAGGGGCAGAGCAGCCATCAGACCTGCCTGTCCCAGGATGCACAACACGGTTAAACACAGCAAAGAGTGTTTTGATGGAGCTGGTGTCTGAAAGTAGAGCTGGTCCCAGCCAAGCAGGAGCAGGTGGGCTTTTGCACAAGTAATCCACAGTCCTTTTCATAGCATCACGAGGCTGTCAGGAAGATCTCAAACGCTATTAAATATATCCAGGTTCTGCTTGTCTCTACACTGGCTGGCTGGTGAAGGCTTTTGGCCAAACTTCACTGGTTGGGGTAGGGGGCAGAGGAGTGTCCCATCAAGGTATCAGAAGATGGGAGAAGGGAGGCTTTCCCCATATGCCAATGTGGCACTCAGGAGTTTCCTACGCACCCAGCACTGTTCCAATTATTAACCATTTATTCCTCCTAACAACCCTAGGTGCTACTGTTATCCCCATTTTGAAGATGAGAAAACTGAGGCACAGAGAGGTTTAGTAACATGGCCTTGGTCACACTGCTAGGCTGAGCCATGATAAGACAACATGGGTATGAGATGATTTCTCAGGAGGAAAATGTCAATGCCCTTGCCTGACACTTTCTCCAGATCAGCTGACCTGAGTGAACTTGAGTGGCGCCCTGCACCCCACCCCCCACCCCCAGCGTGCTGCGCTCATCTGCTGTGTGCTAGATGGCTTCCCAGAGTAGGACCTGCCTGTTTCGCTTTTCACCACTGTGTCTGTACTTCCTAGCACAGCGTCCAGGAAAGAAACAAGCCCACCTACACTCAGTGATAGCAACCAGATTCTTTGCTCCCCTGAGGGTGGGGATGTGGGTTTTGTCAGCACCACGGCAAAGCGAAGCCACTGATTCTATGCACACAGGCTGCTGACCGCTCTTGGTTTCCATTCCGCTGTGGAAAGGAGCAGAGATTAACTAGCTGCAGAGGCCCTCCACCTGCCCTCCAACACCCTGATCCAGTGGCTCTCAAATGACAGTGACTCTGCTCCCCGGGGAACAACAGGCAATGCCGTCACAACAGGATCGGGAGGTGCTCCTGGCAAGGACCCATTGGAGACCAGGGATGCCATTCAACTCCCTGCAGTGTCAGGACAGCCCAGCCCCAGAGAACACCCTGGCCCCAAGTGTCTCCAATAGCAAGATGAAGAAACCCTGTCCCAGAAGGAGAAGTCCCTCTTGTCTCCTGCATCAAAGACAATGTCGCAACATCCTTAACTTTGACACAAAATCAAGGGAAGTCCAGGTGTGATGGCTCACACCTGTAATCCCAGCACTCTGGGAGGACAAGGCAAGAGGATCACTTGAGCTCAGGAGTTCAAGACCAGCCTGAGCAAGAGTGAGACCCCATCTCTACTAAAAATAGAAAACTAGCCAGGCATTGTGGCAGGTGCCTACTGTAGTCCCAGCTACTTGAGAGGCAGGAGGATGGCTGGAGCCCAGGAGTTTGAGGTTTCTGTGTGCTGTGATGCCACGGCACTCTACCCAGGGCAACAGAGTGAGACCTGTCAAGGAAAAGAAAGCAAAGGACAGGAAAAAGGAAAGGAAAACAAAGTTAAGTGGAAAGTCTCATCTTTCAAACAGCTGGCTATAACACACACACACACAGAGGTCCAAAAGAGGAGGCAAATCCTACAACAGAGCCCAATTTTATCTCTATACATCTGTACTCCAAACAGGCTTCCAAACTGCAAAAATGGTGATAAAATCCTTTATGCTGATGTGAGGACTGCCCCCCCCCACACACACCCCGATTCTGCTACTCTTAAGCAACATTTCGGCAGCTCCACTTGGACACTGGAAATATGTGTCAGAGGAGACTGATTACACTAATTTCCTTGAGTAAACAGTTCAAATCTTACCTTGGAAGTCAATGAAACAAGGAGAGCTAGCCGCAGGCCGTGTGGAGTCCTTGCCTCCCCCAGACATTCTGTGACTTTTGCTCTCAGGGTGGCAAACACAAATGTTTCTAGAATGCCTTGAGTTTTGTAGCAGATTCATCTTTCATTTATGCTCAATAGGCTCAGTGTGAAAAATTAATGAATTCACTCTTTGCTGCCAGACTGCCCCTCTAGGACAGAGGGTTATACGTTTGCATTCTTGCCTAAAGATCACTTGTGTGTTTTCAAAAGCATGTTCAGGGTTTGTAGCTACTCTAGCCAGCTCAGAACAACTACAACTGTGGGTCTCGCCTTTCACCAAGACCGCCAGCAGATTGCACATCCTCTTGCAAGTTACAAAACAATTTCTCCATCAAGCCACACAGGGTTACAAATTGGAAAAGCAGCCTACCCAGAAGAACACAGCAGCCGTACAAATTGTTTCAGTTTTGTTCTTCCTGAAAACTAACATATATCACCAATCATTAACATTGTATTCTTAAAAAGGTGGTGGATTTTTTTTTTCTTCTTCTGTTTCTTAACATACCAGAAGCAAAGTAACCTGACACTGGTACCTTCACTCTCCATATTTCTACACATAAAATGGGCGGCATCACCCAGAGAAACCCCTGGACAAACCTTAATCAGACTTTCCCAAACATGGGGACCCTCTCAGGGCCCAAGAAACAGCCCCGGGGTCCCAATGGGTCCCACTTTTCTCTGACCACTGTTGTGGCAACAGCAAAGAGCCTGTCAGAATAAACCTCACCATTTGGCAGGAGGTGAGAAAACAGCACTCCACTCTGCTCTGACATGGGGCTGGGAGTTTAAAGGCTTATTTTAATAGCTTAAGAGCTTAACAAAATGAATCTGTTGTCCTTACAAATGGACAAATATCATTTATATCTCTTGGAATGTATGAGGCAGTCAAGAGTCTGTGATCACCCCATTTACTAAGTGAGCCTAGAAACAAGTAAAGAGTATTAACAATTATATAATTATCCTCTGCAGTGAAACAACTGAGGTATTCCACTCAAATCAGCAGTGAGTCTAGGCTGACCACATTCAACTCTGTCATTCAACACTGTAACAAGGTTAGCAGCAATAACTGGAATAATTCTTAGCAAACAGCTATTGTTATCTGCAGATGTGATGATTATAGAGTTGGGAAATTGAAGGGAATTCACTGTATGCCTTTTAAAACTACTAAATATTTCATAAGGTAGCCATGATTAAAGAAAGCATAATCCCTGTCCCCTACTCTGGGAAATAAGTACTTACAGTGTTTTTTAAAATGTTTTTATATTAGATAGGTACGTGGAACGATGGACGGATGGATATACGGGTGGGTGGGTGAATGGGTGGGTGGATGGATGAGTGTTTGTAAGGGATAGAGGGATGGGTGAGTGGGTCACAGATGTTTGGATGGGAGGGCAAATAGAATGATAGATGGGAGGATGGAAGGATGGGTGGATGGATGGATATGTGGATAGGTGAATGTATAGATGGATAGATGGGTAAATGAATGAATGGATGGGTAGGTGGGTGGCTGGGTAGTTGAGTGAATAGGTGGATGGATGGATAAGTGGATGAATGGATGGATGGGTGGGTGGGTGATGGGTAGATAGGTGGATGGATAAGTAAACAGGTGGATGGATCACTGAATTAGAGGGAGGGAGTGATGGATGGACGGATAAGTAGTTAGTTGGATGGGTGAGGGATGGATGAACATATAGGTGGATAGATAGATGGGTAAGTGGATGAGCAGATGGATGGGTAGGTGAGTGGACTGGCAGGAGAATGAATGGGTGAGTTATAGATGGATGGACGAGTGAATGGACAAATGGATGTGCAGATAAGTAGATAGAAAAATGTACAGGTGGATAGACAGATGGGTAAGTGAGTGAGTAGATAGATGGGTAGGTGGGTAATGAGAAGATGAGTGGGTGGATGTAAGGATGGATGGAAGGAAGGAAGGAAGGAAGGAAGGAAGGAAGGAAGGAAGGAAGGGGTAGGTGGATGGATGGGTGGTGGTGGGTGGAGGTGGATGGATGAATGAATTGGAGGGAAGGATGGATGGTAGGTGGATAGATGGATGGATGGGCGGATGGATGGAAGGATGGATGGATGTATAAGCAAAGAGAGAGAAGGAGGGATAGAAAGAAAAGCAGCCAACCAAAGAACACTGCTTATAAGAAGTAGAAACTGTATCTGAAAAAAATCACAAAACATTTCTAAGAAGATGAAAGAACCCTTGGGAAAATGAAAGGAAACCCATGACATAGGACAGTACAAGTAAACAGTCAAGATGTTACTTCTCTCCAAATCAGTTTATAGACTTAACATCCCACAATGAAACCACCAAGAGCCTCTGGGTATTTTTTTTCTTCTGCTTTTTCTTTCTTGGAACTTGGCTACATTTTCTAAATTTTTGGAAGAATAAACAAAGCTAGGGTGCTTTCAAAAAATGGGAAGGAAGAATTACTCTATCTAGAACATAATTTTTACAATCATTTGACACTCATTTTAATTGCGATGTAAAGGGAAAAAAAGAAATGAGAAGGTTGATGATTTAAAATAAATGGCTGTACAAGCAGACCCTGCTAGATAAGAATAAAAATAAAAAAGGAAATATGACCCACCCTCGCTCAGGTGGGCCTTTCAACCCACAATGATGCATAAGCTGAGTACGTCACAGTCACATCTCTGCCCTCAGCAAAGGCACAGCAAAATGCCTTTGTCATAAAAATATCAACAACAGAAATACAGAAGGATATTTCCTATACATAGGATGAGAAAGAACTTTCCAGAACAGAAGCAATGATGAACTCATTGGAAATTAGGAGTCTGACAGGAGCACAGGTCCAAAGTGAGAAGATTTAAGAGACTTGAGTATCACCCCAACCTTTCATCACACGGGCCCTTTGGGGACTTTCCCTCACTTCTCGAGACCAGCCCCATAGTCACCTGCTAAGGCAGTGGTAACAAAGCCCCTCAGACTGGAGGGTAAATTCCTGAAGCCCAGAAAGAAGTACAAGATCAAGGTGCCGGCAGGGTAGATTCCTTCCAACAACTCTGAGGAAGACTCTGTCCCACGCCTCTCTCCCAGGTTTGTAAATGGCCATTTTCTCTCTGTCTCTCATCTTGCCTTCCTTCCTCTGAGTCTGTGACAGGGTCCAAATTTCCCTATTGTGTAAAGACACCTGTCATATTGGATTAAAACTCACCCTGATGACTTCATTTTAACTTGATCATCTCGGCAAAGATCTCCAAATGCAGTCGCTTTCTGGGGTCCTGGGAGTTAGGACTTCGATGTTTCTTTTATTGGGGTGGGGGGTACGAAATCCAAGCCATAAAAGAGCTCAACCTTCAGGACCATTGTGGGGAGGGTCCTGGCATGCGGCAGTCATCACTTCCCAACCTTGCTAGTCCATGAGTGACTGAGCACAAGTTCCACCTCTCTCCCCACCACCTTCCTGCCCAACAGCCCCCAGCCGCACGCACCCTGGGCAGACATAACAGACCCACCCTCCACAAGCCTTCATCCACTGACTGTCACTGCCACCTGCCACGCTGCAGACCCTGAGTGGTACTGAGCATGCAAAACATGAAGAGGCCACACAGACCTCCACGAAGAGGCCACACAGACTTCCAAAGCTTCCAAGGGCTTCACAACATGCTGGAATGAGACTCCACCATCTTCGTGTGGCCTATAGTTTATTTCTTTTCTTAATTTATTTTTTCAATTGTGGTAAAATACAGGGTATCCATTAAGTTTGAGTGCAATTTACTATATTAAACTATTTTGAATTGCACACAAACTTTATGTCCACCCTGTATATATTCCATAAAATTCACCATCTTAACCATTTTGGGGTACACAGCTCAGCGATATTAAGCACACTCACAGTGCTATGTAACCATCACCACCCTCCATCTCCACAACTTTCTGACTTTCCCAAACTAGAACTCTGTCCCCAAGAGACATGGAGTCCCCTCCCCTCCCCAGCCCCCAGCACCCACCTTCTTCTTCCTGCCTCTGTGGACCTGGCAACTCTGGGGACCTCCTGTGAGTGGGTCACACACTGTGAATTCTTTTGTGTCCTGGCTTCTTGCAGGGTGCATGATGTCCCCAAGCTCACCCATGTTGTAGGTGTCAGAATCTCCTTCCTTTTTGAGGCTGAATCATATTCCACTGAGTGGCTAGACCACATTCTATTTATCTATTCATCTCTCAGAAACTCTCGAGTTGTTTTGTCTCTTGGCTATTGTGAATAGAGCTGCTATGGACATGAGTGTGCAAATGTCTCTTTACGACCCCAATTTCATTTCTTTTGTATATACGCCCAGCAGTGGAATTGCTGAATCAGAGGGTAATTCTATGTTTAACTTCTTGAAGAGCCTCCACACTGTTTTCTATGGCATCTGGACCATGTTACATTCCCACCAGCAATGCACAGAGGTCCGATTCCTCCCCTGCCTTGTTAACATTTGTTATTTTCTGTTTTTCTTATAACAGCTATCCCAGTGGGTATGAAGTGGTATCTCATTGGCCTACAGCTTATCATCCTGCTCTGTCACCCAGCCTGGAGTGCAGGGGTGTCATCAGAGCCCACTACAGCCTCAAACTCCTGGGCTCATGTGATCCTCCTGCCTCAGCCTCCCGAGTAACTGAGACTACCGGCAAGCACCACCTCCGCTGGCTAATATTTGTATGTTTTTTTGTAGAGACAAGGTCTCACTATATTGCTAGGCTAGTCTCAAACTCCTGCCTTCGAGTGATCCTTGTGCCTTGGCCTCTCTAAGTGCGGGGATTACACACACGTGCCACCATACCCAGCCCTGGCCTACAGCTTGTTGATGGCATCCATCCTTCCCCTGCTAAAGGGCAGGAGGATTTATCCACGCTGTTCTCGGCCACATATTTAGAGCCTAGCATAGTACCAGGTATTTAGTTGGTGAGTGTGCTGCACACACCTGTGAACAAGCAGGGCAGGTAAGGAAGACAAATTGGAAGTCCATCTAAGGAGTTAAAGGGATGGGACTGGCTAGCTGATCAGACTGGGGGAGGAGGAGAGAAATGTTTCTAGCTCTAGGCTATGAGCTCACAACAAGGGCTACAGCCCACTGAGGCATGGTCCTAACTTCTCTCAGCCTCAGTTTCTTCCTCCATAAGTTGGGAATCACCTCATTTGGACACCAAGGAGCTAACGTTCACCCTCCACAAATGTCAGCTCAGGGCCTCCCCTAGAAAAGATTAAATCAGATTGTGGCTGTCACAGTGAGGCCCTCCAGCAAGCACAAGAACCTCAGAGGTCTATGCAGAAGAAAAGCTATTTAGGGAATGTGTTTCCAGCAAAGCCAGTCCCAAGGAAGCACTTGTCCATAGCCAGAGCCACGGTATTTAAAAACCTCAGCCTCCCAGCCCAGGAGAGGTTTTCCCAGACACAGGAAAACCTACGCCTTTAGCCAGAGCCAGGACTTATAAGCCACACCAGCCCACTGAATTCCAGAAACTCAGACTTGCCCACATACTTTGGACAGCCTGCCCTGCTGAGGAAACTGCAAAGGAGAGAATCTCCATGGAACGTTTGTCTGGCAGCTCAGCATGGTGGGGGGGGGGGGGCGCGGTAATAGCTCCTGATCGTGAACTCACTTCTTAGAATGTTGTTTCTATTCAAAGAGTTCGTGCTGTCACCATGAATTCACAGTCACTGGGTGTCAGGGCTGTATATCCGCCGCCCAATCCTCAAATTCTTGCTTTTGGAAACCCTATTGCTCATGGCAGTACATCTCATCTACCACAGCTGCCAACATCTTTTCCAGATTTTCAAATAATGCTTTTCTTAAGCTGTGTCCATCGGTCATGTGCCTTAGTTTTTGCATGAACAGTGTGAGAAGCCCAGAATGACAGGACCCCTTCTTTCCTCATTTTATTCTCTGCTCTCCTAAACAACAACCAATCACAACGATGGTGATGGCAGTGGCACAGCCTGCCCAGGAGTAGTGGGGGTGAACTCCCCGAGAGGAGGCCAGTTCTAGGCCTTGTCTTCAGTGCCAGTTACACAAGTGCATGTCTTTGTAAAAGTTCATGGAACAGCACACGTAAGGTGATCTGTGCAATTTATTGACTGTTAAGTATCTTAGTTGAAAGACTTAAGCAAAATGAGTGACAGCAGCAAGATCACGACCACATCCAGAGCAGAGAACCACGATACACCTGCAGTGACAGCAGCCAGGGGACTGACGGCCTACTGTTCCTGCAGTGCTTTTTTTCACCCTCACAAGTCTACAAGACACATAATTTTGATTTCTATTTTACAAATGAGGGAACTCAGGGGTCCCACAGAATTCCAGTAACTTGCCCAGGGCCCCAAAGTCAATAAGGGGCAAGGACTGGCTACTAACCATAGTACTTCAGTGTGTACTCCAGCATGTAGGAGAATAAGGAAATAAAACCCAGCTGTAGCTTTCCAGAAACTTCCACAAGCAAGCCCTGTGGCAGCAGACACACACAGGAGCTGCCCACTGAACACCCTGCCCTGTGGCACACCCCACGTCTCACACCAAGGACATCCAGTTCCCTCAACTGAGCAGCTCTGGAAAAGTAGCATGTTTTGTTTCTCCTAACAGCTATTAAAAATCTCTTTCTTCTGGTCCTTAACAAAGTTCTTTAGTAAGACAAAGCTACCAAATATAAATTTGTGTGTGTGTGTTCATTCGTTTGAGATAGCATCTCACACTGTCGCATGGAGAGAGTGCAGTGGCACAATCAATGCTCACGGCAACCTCAAACTCCTGGGCTCAAGCAATCCTCCTGTCTCAGCCTCCCAAGTAGCTGAGACTGCAGGCACCTGCCACCACACCCAGCTAATTTTTCTATTATTTTGTAGAGACAGAGTCTTGTTCTTGCTCAGGCTGATCTTGAATTCCTGACCTCAAGTGATCTTCCTGGCTCGGCCTCCCAGAGTGCTGGGCTTACAGGTGTGAGCCATAATACCCAGCCTAGTGTGTGTTATGTCTTGTTCTTAACAAAACAAATATGGGCAACTGTTTTTGTTTCTTTTCTTTTTAACATAGTTTAAGTTTGACTGCTTTCTTCTTCACACTCTTTAAGCTGAGCTGTACTTTCCTGGCTCTAAATGAGTGCTTACTACATACTAAATGCTTTATGTGCAATATTTCAGTGAAGGCTTACGATAACTCCATGAGGAGGTTCAGATTATATTTTATCTTTCCCAGGTGGGAAACCAGAGGCCCCAAATGGATAACACCTTGTTCTGGGTTGTCATCAAGATTCAAACTCATTTCTGTCCTTAACCACCCTAGAAAAGGGCTTCCACAAATGTGGTTGCTGAGCTGTTTTGTTTTTAAGCCATACTTTTCATAATTTGATGTTGTTGAACACAAACATCTTAATGGAAATTATTATAAACCACCTTTAAAAGTATAGCCTTGGCCAGGCATGATGTCTCACACCTGTAATCCTAGGACTCTGGGAGTCCAAAGTAGGAGGATCATTTGAGGCCAGGAGTTTGAGACCAGCCTGAGCAAAAGCAAGACCCCATCTCTACTAAAAATTGAAAAATTAGACAAGCTTCAATAGCAGACACTTACAGTCCCAGCTACTCAGGAGTCTGAGGCAGGATGATCACTTGAACCCAGGAGTCTGAGCTTCTTGTGAGCCAGGCTGACACCACTGCACTCCAGCTAGGGTGACAGAGTGAGACCCCATTTCAAAACCAATAATAAGAGCCTTGTATTCTTTCCAGCCCTGTATGTATCAGAACTTACCACAGGGTATCCCAAAGGTTACCCATAAAGGCTCCACACACAGGGAAAGTGGCAAGTTCCAGCTAAATGTACCTTAATCGAAGAAACATTCATTACAAAATTTTACAAAATATTGTCTACCTCTCTACCTGTTGGTCACCACTTTGTCAAATTTTGCCATGAATATTTTGTCGTAAAAGGTACATTTAACTCCAATTTCCTGTTTTTCCTATGGATAGCACCTTCCCAGGTGACCCTCGGGACACCCTGTACTTTCCATTTTTCTCTGGATTTCCAGGACCAAGCAGAATGTATCCTCTTAACATCCAGACACACTCTGGGTCTGAAAAGTGGTATGAAGTCCTGTCAGTGTGAGACACACAAAACAAAATGCTGCAGTAAAAACACAGGTGATGGGGGAGTGACGTTTTGTGCCTGTGAGGTGAGCAGACTGCTGTTGATGCATTGGGAACGAGCAAGGCCCTGTGCCTGGGGCAGCATTTAGTTGTTAAAAATAGGGTCCTGGTGGTCATTAAAAAAAAGCAGTTACCTACCCCACGGGAGAGACCCTCTAAAAACTAGACCTCCTTCCCCTATTGGGATGCCATGGCACTCTCCTGCCAGGCATAAAACTGTATTAAACTGTATATACTCTTTAACTGCAAGTTTGAACTCCTGGCACTCCACTCCACTCTCACCCCTAAGACTGGAAGCCCATGAAATTCA
>CAUYON010069901.1:0-29901 GCA_963573935.1 Arctocebus calabarensis | reverse complement strand
CCGCGCGCCCGCGCCGACGCCCCCTCCCCCGTATCCCACCCCTCCCCGCTCCGCTCCTCCCTCTGCCCCTCCCCCTCCCCGCCTCCCCGGCTCTCCCTCTCAGTCTCCGGGTTCTCAATCTCGCTCTCTCTCCGTCGTTCGGGCGGAGTCGCCCACCCCTGCCAGCCTAGCGCTGGGGGGATCCGCTCCAGGCTGTAGCCGCAGGTAAGAGACCCCAGCGGGGAGGGGCGTAGGAGGAAGACCCGGTTACCCCACGCGCGGGGTGGGGGCGGTCTGAGGAGCCAGGAGCCGCAGTCCCTGAGCTCGTTTATGCTGGCTGGGGGGCTGCACATTCCGGGTGCGGGTACCGGGACCCTTCTGTGGGGTAAGGGGGTCACCGGCAGCCCCCACACCTTCAGCCCTTCCTGCGTTGTAGGAGGATTGAGAGGGGGCCTCCTGGACACTGAAGGGAAAGGAGTACCCCATCCCCTCCCCGTCTGGGGCACCCCCCTTCTCTCCCTCCGCCCCCGCCTTCCTGTGTCTGGGTCTCATCTTTCAGCTTCCACGTCTCTCAGGGGTCTCTGTCTGGCCGAGTCTGGCTGCTCTGAGTCCTTTCCCTGAATCAATCAATCTCTCTCTCTCCCTTCTTGTTTCCCTCTCTCAGGGTCTGTCGGTGCCTGAGTCTGTACAGAGTCTCTCCCGTGCTCTGTCTCTAAGTCCTGGGTTTCTCTGCTTTCCTCTTGCGCCATCTCTGTGTGTCTCTGCCTCTGTCCACTATCTCAGCTTTCCCGTGTCTGTGTCGTCCTATCTCTGTCGGTCCGTGTCTGCTTTATCCGAGTCTCTGTTTCTTCTGATCTCCATGTGTGTCTTCCTCTCTCTCCCCCTGTCTCTGGTCTCCATACGTCTCTGGGTACCTGTGTCTCTGTTTCTCTCTCTCTTCTCTCACTCTCCCTGGGAGCCAGTTCACTTTCCTCCTACACACCCTTGTCCCCGCCCCTAGCAGGGAAGACCTGGAGGGAGAAGACCCCCCACAGAGTGGGCTTCCCCTGAAGGCCTGGAGTCCTCTAAACTCCTATCCTCTTTAGCGGAGCCGGGCTGTCTCCTGGGACTGGCCCTAGCTCTCCCTGAGGACAGAGCCCCTCTCCTCTGCCCTGCCTTGTTTCTGGAATTCTGTGGCCAGTCCTTCTTGCAGTTTAACCTGTAACCTTTGCAGTAGAGATTGGACCAGTCTAACCTCTCCATTCCTCTTGGTATAAACTGGACCAGTCCTTCCTACCATCTAACTTCCATACCTCTTGCTGTTTGTCTTGCTCTTGATTTTTGATTTACTCATCTCCTGAGTATTACTGAGTGCCTTTCCTACTCCAGGGACCGTACTAGGTGCTGGATCATGCCAGGCCAGTCCTTCCTGCAGTCTCACTTCCATCCCTTTCATGACATGCCAGCCTCAGACCTGTCTCAGTGGGGATGGATCTCAAAAGCTTCTCTACCACATTGTGGGGGCCTCTTCTGAGTCCTAAGTCCCCTTTCTTGAGGGAAGGGGGTCTCACAGGAGGTGGGTGAAGGTGAGTGGTAAGGAAAAGGGTGTGTGGTTGTGTGTGCGTGTGCCCAGCCCTGTGTGACAGTGCCAGAGTGCAGCTCTAGATGACTTAAAAAGAGCACCAGGTTCAGTCCCACGCCTTGACTTTCCATCTGTGCTACCCCAGGCTTGAAGCTGTGTGACTTGGCCAGGTTTTCTCCCTCCTCTGGACTTGAGCTTAGCCATCAGCGTATCACACCCAAACTCTGCATGTGATCCCCAGATTGGGGCACTGAGAGATAGTGGGTGGGAGGGCCTGGGCTCACCCTGGGGCAGTAAATATGCATATTTAGGAGTCTGTGTCCCCACCTTAGATATTCCTCTGAGGGCCAGAGGGTGCTCCTTGGTCCTCTGCTCTATGAGGGGTATGAGAAAGGGGTCTCCCCTGTCATGCCAGACTGTGCCTGCCCCGAAGCCCACAGTCCTGCTCAACTTGAAGACACCAAGGCCCTAAGGGGCCTTGTGAGGCAGAACAGGGGTGCTGACTGCTGACCCAGCTGGCTGCAGGCCCATGCGGGTGGGGAGGGATGGCCCTGGAACATGCAGGACCGGGAAACAGTGTCCGCCATCTGCCCTCCTAGCTCCCACCCTGGGCTCAACCTGATCCTTTTGCCCCTGGTTTCTAAACCCAGATTAGGTTTCAGGGCTGCTGGTGGACCGAGAGGCAGAGGCAGGAGCTTCAAGCAAAGAGAGCCGGCTGTCCCCAGCAGACAGGGCTCAGACCTCTTGGTCAATCATTTCACAAATATTTATCTAGAGTTTTCCCTCTCTGACTTCACCTCCCCCAAGGCCCCAGTCAGAGGAAACCAGATTTTGAGAAGAAAAGGGCTTGAGCTAGGCTGCTCTACCCGACCCGAGTGAGAAAGACAGGCATGAGAGCACCGATCAGCTGTTTCTGGTCTCCCTCGAGGACTGCATTGGGAGGGAGGGACAGGTGGTGAAACTTGAGGGGGGACTTCCCAGGCCACCTCTCTGTGTAAGGGAGTGAGAGGCTTTAGTTGACTTCTTGACTCCCAGGTGGCCCTGTTCCTCTTGAAAGCCAGGAGGAGGGAGGGAGAGAGAGGAAAGCTTGAGTTCTTTTGCTTTGGATCCTGGTGGGTTTATAATTACGCCTAAGTGGTTGCTAATTAGGGGGCTGCTAATTAGATGTATCATTTGGGGCCTTGCTGAGGGGGTTAATTGTGTGGTGGCCCTTTAAGAATCACCCCCTTCCCACCCCCGCCTACACACACACACACAGGCTCCCTCCCTCGCTTGCTTGCTTGCTCGCTCCTTCTTGGGAAGTTCTGCCAACATTCTGCCTCCCTTCGCCAGAGGAGCCAGCTCCCAGCCTGTAGTTTCGTGGGGTGTGAGTCGAGGACAGGGTGCGAGTTAGACCCTCAGAAGAACTTTTTAGGCAGAAAGGGAGGTTCCTAGGAGAATGAGGCTGGTGGCCAAGAGAGGGGTCTGGGACGGTGCAGACTCCGAGGGCACTTCCCCTCCTGTCTCCTTTTTTAAATAGGTGACTACGTGGGAGGAGGTGGGAATAGGAGCTCCAAGTGGTGTGGGGTGTCCTCATGGAGAGAGGACCTGGGAGCCACAGAGTTGGTGCTGGGTGACTTTGGGCAAGTTATTTAGCCTCTCTGAGCCTTGGTCCTCTCATCTGTGAAATTGGTGGGGACTCCCCAAAGGGAGATGGTGTCATTTTGGATAGAGTAATAGGGAAAGGTGACATCAGAGTCACCGGAGAAGAATGTCCCAGGAGCGGGGACTGCAGGTGCAAAAGCCCCAATGTAGAAACTGGTGAGGCTGAGGAACGGAGAGAAGGTTGGGAGGCTGGAGCAGGCTGGGCGAGGAGCTGAGGGTAGGAAGTGAGGCCAGAGAGGGAATGGGGGGCCAGATCATGCCAGACCTCTGAGCATGAGAGGGCTTTGCTGCTCTGAGTGAGACCAGGGCTATGAAGGGTTCTAAGCAGATGAGGAAATAATTTGTGGTTTTAAAGGAAACCTGGATGAGACACAGTAATAGCCACTCAAACCCAGGGCCATAGCAGGGAGAGAAGTATTGGGACAGAAGAAACCTGCCACCCACATGGGACAAAAAGCCCAACAGAGTGCCTTACGTGTCACAGCCACTAAGGAATTGTGCAGCTTGCAGAGCTGGGGCAGAACCTGGATCAGATCCTCAGGTTCTACCCACTGCCGTCTTAGGGAGGGACGTGAATGAGACCCTCCAGCAGCCTCTCCCCAGACCCACCTGAGACCGACACCCCCAGCACCTGCCACAGCATAAATCCCAAGCAGGAGCTCTCTGAGGGCCATGCTAGGAACTATCAGAATCACTGAATTCAGGGCCTCTGTCTCCCTGCCCGTTGTACAGAGCATGCCAGTGTGCGGGCTGCATCCAACTGCATCGTGTCTGTGGTTCACCTGTGGTATGGACGCATCAGGGTCTGCCCCCTTTTCAGTGCTACATACTACTCCACCGTGCCACTACTCTGCAACATATCTCTCCACTTTACTGCTGACAGGCATCTGGGTGGTTTCACAATTGAAGCTGTTATAAATAAGGCTGCTACAAATGTTCCCATAGGTGCTCTCTGGTTGGACGTATGGACCTATCTCCCCTGGATGCTTACCAAGGATCAGGACACGTGATGTTCAGCTGTAGTCCCCCAAAGTGCATAGACCAATTTACATTCCCACCAACAGCATGTGAGGGTTCCTCTGTCTGTCTTTTTCTCTGAGTCTCCGTCTGATGCTCTCTGTGTCTCCCTCATTCCCTGTCTTCCCTGTATTGGTCCTCGTTCCCCCCATTTCCCTCCCCAAACAAGCTTTGCCTTTGTGTGACTCAGACTTCCACCTCCTCCCCCATAGGAACCCACCACCCTCCATGGCTCCCCTGGCCTTGGTGGGGGTTGCTCTCCTCCTGGGGGTCCCTCCGTGTTCGGGGGCAGCCACCCCGACCCCCTCCTTGCCGCCTCCCCCAGCCAATGACAGCGACACCAGCACAGGAGGCTGCCAGGGCTCCTACCGCTGCCAGCCGGGGGTCCTGCTGCCTGTTTGGGAGCCCGATGACCCGTCCCTGGGTGATAAGGCAGCCCGGGCAGTGGTCTACTTTGTGGCCATGGTCTACATGTTCCTGGGCGTGTCCATCATTGCTGACCGCTTCATGGCGGCCATCGAGGTCATCACATCGAAGGAAAAAGAGATCACCATCACTAAGGCCAATGGTGAGACCAGTGTGGGCACCGTCCGCATCTGGAATGAGACAGTGTCCAACCTCACACTCATGGCCCTGGGCTCCTCGGCACCAGAGATCCTGCTGTCGGTCATCGAGGTCTGTGGCCACAACTTCCAGGCAGGCGAGCTGGGCCCAGGCACCATCGTGGGTAGCGCCGCCTTCAACATGTTTGTGGTCATCGCCGTATGTATCTACGTCATCCCTGCTGGTGAGAGCCGCAAGATCAAGCACCTGAGAGTCTTCTTCGTCACTGCCTCGTGGAGTATCTTCGCCTATGTCTGGCTTTATCTCATCCTTGCTGTCTTTTCCCCAGGTGTGGTCCAGGTGAGCAAGGACCCATGAATACATTCTTGGTGCATGTTTGTGTATTTGCAGAAATGCATGCTTACATCTGAAAGAGCTGCCAGGTACGATAGTGCAGGTGACACACTGCACAAGGGATTGGGCCAAAAGGGGCAAATCTTGCTGAAAGGGCTGGAGTCCTACTGGTGCTACCCAGTCATGTCTCTGGAAGGTGCAGCAAGCACTCATCTTCCCAGAGGAAGATTGTTTTGCACTACAGTATACTCATCCAGAAAGGATGCTGTTTACTGTCTCTGTTAAAGGGCACTGTGGGTGCTAGCAGAACCCCTGTGATCTGTGTAATGCATGCCAGGTATGTACACATGTTTTCCTACACTCCCAGTATTTTGCATAATTTATTCCCACTTCTGCCATGAACATCCTCCATTTGCATAATTCATACTACACTTGCATAATCCAGCCTTGTGTTTTCTGACAGTGCTAATTGGTTTGGGTAACTTGGTGCAATTTTCATAATTTATCCATGGGCTTGCATAGATACATGCCCACATCTGCATAATTTAGCTCTGGATTTGCCAGATATGCAAACATAGTTAACATAATTCATTCATTATTCATAATTGATTTCTGGTGTTGGAATAATTTATGTCACTTCAGTATAATTTATACTCCCATCCCACCCAACATAACTATAAGCCCAATGACCACTCTGCATAATTTATTCCACTAGCTAGACAAAATTTAGATTTGCAGGTGCATGATTTACAACCTACATTCTCATAATCACTTGCCTCTCATTTGTCCAGTGTCGTAACCTGCATACTGAAGTAGGCTTCCTTCACAACATTTGCCTAATTTATTCCTCCAGCCCCATGACTGCCATGTACATTTGCATAATTTATTTATGGGCCTGGCCTAATTCAGTCACACACATGCATAATTTATTTGCCAGTGTCCAGGATTCATTCATACATGTGTGTAATCTATTTTTGCCTGTCAGGTTTCACCAGTTATAATTTCTTCCCAGGAAGAATATGAAGCTAGAGATAGAAAAATGCTTTATGGGTGATCTATAAAGGGTGATATGTAACTGAGTGATGAGAAACTGCAGTGAGAAAGGGGGAAAATAGTCGCATTGGAAGATAGGGCATGAGAGAGGGAGAGAACTTGCTGCTGCTGACCCCTGACTATGATGCTGAGTTTCCCATCTGGCATGGTGAAAAGTGCAGAATGATGCATCATTTGGTTTAAGCTGCCATTAAAAAGAATAGAATGTGTCCTGACTTAGGCTTTCAAAATGGCCTTTGGCGGATTTACACCAAGGCTGTGAAAAAGAATTTTAGACATCAGGGTGAAAGGTGGGGCAGGGATAGGGAGGAGGAGATGGTTCCCTCTGAGAAGGAGCTGGCTGAGACATAAGGAGCAGAAGGAGTGTATAAAACACCAAGCTCTGGGTGGAGAAGGGCAGGGATCTCCCAGGAGTAACATGGAGACCTGAGTTATGGGACATTTTCATTAAAGCACTGAAAGAACTGACACAGGATAGAGATGGTACCAGTTCCTCCTAGACAAGCGACCCAGGGGAGTAAGAAAATCTGTCAGGCTGTGTATTTCCTCCACAATTGCTGTGAAGGCTTTTGAGCTTTCATATCCAATCCCCCTTTTTTATAACAAATTTCCTTACCTCCCATTTATTTTGCTGATGTGAAGTTCTTAGGTGACAGTAGACAGGACTGTAGCCTCAGGGTTTGCTTCATGGACCCTGAAACCAGAGGCCTGAATTCAAATCCCACCTCTGCTGTGTAACCTTAGTCAGATTCCTTGCCTTCTCTGTGCTTCAGTTTCCCATCTCAATAAAGCGGGTATTATACTATTGCTGACCTTATGGGACTTCCAGGAGGACAAACTGAAGTGCTCCATGTGGAAGGGCTTCAACCTTCTACCGAGAACAGAGTAAATGTTTGCTATTCTTTTCATTAATGAACTAGCCTATTCATTTGACCTCCCCAAAGTCAGTATAATGGCCAAACTATGACATAAAGTAAAGATTTCTAATAGGACAATCTGTGTTTCCTCATGTAAATGCTTCATTATAACTACTCTCATGACAAGGGGCTAGAAGCAGGCACTTATTTATGATGACTATGTTGGGTTTGTTTGTTTGTTTGTTTTGAGACAGAGTCTCAAGCTGTCACCCTGGTTAGAATGCCATGGCATTATAGCTCACAGCAACCTCCAACTCTTGGGCTCAAGCAATCCTCTTGCCTCAGTTTTTCTATTTTTAGTAGAGATGGGATCTCGCTTTTTGCTCAAGCTGGTTTGGAGCTGGTGAGCTCAAGCAATCCACCCGCCTCGGCCTCTCAGAGTGCTAGGATTACAGGCGTGAGCCACCTCGCCCAGCCGAATATGTTGGGATTAAACGCAGAAAAAAAATCAGAAAACCATTCCATGGAAAAAAATCTAGGCAGAGGAGTGGGTAGCCACAAGATTAAAAATGAGTGTATTTGGCATATGTGAAATCATATGAGAAAATACTTTAAATAGTGTCCATAGAAAACAGAGTTAAGTTCTAGACTCTAATCTTTTTTCTCTATAAATTTATGGGGTTGGGTACACTGGCTCATGCCTATAATCCCAGCACTTTGGGAGGCTGAGGTGGGAGGATTGCTTGAGTCTGGGAGTTTGAAACCAACCTGGGCACACATAATGAGACCCTGTCTCTACCAAAATAAATAAATAAATAAATAAAATTGAAAATTTACAGGGTAAAAGTGCAATTTTGTCACACGAATAGATCACATAGTGGCTATACAATTATCATAAACAGATTTTTCACGGAGTTTCATGAGTTTCCAGTGGCACATTCTGAAGTGAGGCAATACATGGGAAAATTCTGTATCGTGTGAGACTGTCCCATGAGTCACAGGATGTCATCAGACCATTAAAGGTCAAGACCATATTCCCCTCCCCAATAAGGACGGCAACCCATGAGCACCCCTGGATTTCCAGTACCTCAGGCGAAGGGAGCTCTTACCCCACTGAGACCTGAAAGTCTCCTCCCAGGGCAGGCACATACTTGGTGCCCATTCCCGGTAGGTATTCTAGGACAACAATGTGAATCTGCTAGAATCTCCTTTTATCTAACTACAGGGAGGAAAGAAAATTTTAGGTGTGGGGGGTTGTTGTCTGATTAGTAGAAATCACCTACAGTATACATAGTGGTAGGTTCAATTAACAAGGGGGAGAGTTTATTTCACAGCTGGGCATTCGGCTTCTTTTTACAACCCTTCCTGGTGGCTTAATGTGGTTTTACTGTTTCCAAGTCTTTCCTTTTCTCCAAGCCATTAATAAACACAGTTGATAATGGGATGTGGCAATTGGATCTTAGATATTTTTCCCACCTGGCTTATTTTTAAGGTGCTTCTGAGGCCATCTGATCATAAATATTCTTTCATCTATTCTTCTTCATCTTTAATGAGAAAGGTAACATTGAGTTGGACATGAGTATCTTTAAGGCATACTGTCAAGTCTTGGTGGATGTTTCCTGTGGGTGTGCCCCAGCGTGTGTCGGCCACCCCCAGACTGTCTCAAGACATCAATGAACCCAGGACAGTAGTCCTAGCAACAACAATGATGACAATATTACTTTCACATCCCGAATCTTTTCCACGTGTCAGGAAGTGATGGTGCTGAGTGCTACGTATGTCTATGCTCATTCTGAGTCGGAGATGTCCCCCATTTCACAGACCAAGAGTCAGAGCCAGCCATCCCTCATGTAGAGCCTTGATTGTGAGACAGAACCAAACTCAGAGTCCTGCCCCTGAGGGCCCAGCAAATGCTAAGGAGGCACTGCCAGGGTGGAGGGCAAGTGAGGGGAGTTGGGTGAGGTTTGAGGCAGTGGAAGCATCCCAGGTGAGGGCAGGTGCGGGGGCAGAAATGCAGCAGGAAAAAGGGAGAAGAAAGGAGAGAGAGAGGCTCTGCCCCTGGACAAGGGCTGGGACCACAGGGTGGGAAATGTCAGCCGCTTGGTGCGGACTGAGGAAGTCTGGCGCCTGGGCAGCTGGGCGTGATTCCTGGCGCGTAAAAGGTGGGTAGCGGGATGGATGCGGAGGCCAGGTGAGGGACTAGAGAATACATACACAGATGGGGGGGTTGGGGGAAAGATGGGGAGAGACAAAGCCAAACGGAGACTGAGACACAAAAAGAGGGACAGGTAGAAACAGGTGGAGAGCGGCAAGGCACACGTGGGGCCGGGGGGCAGGGCCCCGAGGGGCGGCTGAAGTGCCCCTCCAGCCGACGCGGCGGTCCTGACGCCCTCGCCCCCCGCAGGTGTGGGAGGCGCTGCTGACCCTGATCTTCTTCCCGGTGTGCGTGGTGTTCGCCTGGATGGCCGACAAGCGGCTGCTCTTCTACAAGTACGTGTACAAGCGCTACCGCACGGACCCGCGCAGCGGCATCATCATCGGCGCAGAGGGCGACCCTCCCAAGAGCATCGAGCTGGACGGCACGTTTGTGGGCGCCGAGGCGCCGGGCGAGCTGGCCGGCCTGGGCCCGGGCCCCGCCGAGGCCCGCGAGCTGGACGCCAGCCGCCGCGAGGTCATCCAGATCCTCAAGGACCTCAAGCAGAAGCACCCGGACAAAGACCTGGAGCAGCTGGTGGGCATCGCCAACTACTACGCGCTGCTGCACCAGCAGAAGAGCCGCGCCTTCTACCGCATCCAGGCCACGCGCATGATGACCGGCGCGGGCAACGTGCTGCGGCGACACGCGGTGGACGCCTCGCGGAGGGCCAACCCGGCGGAGGGCCCCGGCGAGGACGAGGACGACGGCGCCAGCCGCATCTACTTCGAGCCCAGCCTCTACCACTGCCTGGAGAACTGTGGCTCCGTGCTGCTCTCGGTCACCTGCCAAGGCGGAGAGGGCAACAGCACTTTCTACGTAGACTATCGCACCGAGGACGGCTCCGCCAAGGCCGGCTCTGACTACGAGTACAGGTGGGTCCGGAGCGCGCTCCCCAACCCGCCTTGGCTGGGTTCCTCCATCCAAGCAGGAGTTGGCTGTGTGTTCCTCCATCCAGCAGCCTCCATGTCCATTGCCTCCCGGTTATCTCCAATGCCCATCCTCACCTTGCTGGACACGCCTGCAGCATTCATTCATTCATTCGTTCATTTGTTCTTGAGCACCTACTTTGTGCCAGACCCTGTTCTAGGCATTCAGCACCCATTGCTGGAAAGAGGGCACAGTGTCAGCAGGCTGCCCCTCCCAAGTTCATTATCTGGCTGTGGGTTCTAGTGCTTGGCACTACCCTGTGTTAATTATTACAGCTCTAATGGATGTTTTGTTACCTGATAGAATAAGCCTTTCTCTATATTTTTATTTTTTCAAGCAATCCATCTATCTGCCTTGGTTTCCCAGAGTGCTAGGATTACAGGTGTGAGCCACCGTGTTCAGCCTCATTCATTCATTCCCTTCAGTTCAGGAGTTCAAGACCAGTCTGAGCAAGAAAGAGCAAGACCCAAGTCTCTACTAAAAATAGAAAAATTAACCAGGCGTTGTGATGGGCTCCTGTAGTCCCAGCTACTGGGGAGGCAGAGGCAGGAGAATCGCTTAAGCCAGGAGTTTGAGGTTGCTATGAGCTATGCTAAGGCCACGGCAATCTAGCCTGGGCAACAGAGTGAGATTCTATCTCAAAACTAAGTAAAAAGAGGCTCCGCGCCTGTGGCTCAGCGGGCTAAGGTGCCAGCCACGTACACCTGAGCTGGCGGGTTCGAATCCAGCCCCAGGGCCTGCCAAACAACAATGACGGCTACAACCAAAACATGGCCGGGCATTGTGGTGGGCGCCTGTAGTCCCAGCTACTTGGGAGGCAGAGGCAGGAGAATCACTTGAGTCGAGGAATTGGAGGTTGCTGTGAGCTGTGATGCCACGGCACTCTACCCAGGGTGACAGCTTGAGGCTCTGTCTCAAAAAAAAAAAAAAAAAAAAAAAACTAAGTAAAAAGAGTGAAAAATATTGACCTGATATGTGGCTCATGCCTAGCACTTTTTTGGGGGGGGGATCACTTGAGGTCAATTCAAGACCAGCTTGGGTGAGATAGTGAGAGTCATCTCTACAAAATAAATAAATAAATTCTCTAGATGTGGTGGTGCATGTCTGTAGTCATAGCTACCTAGGAAGCTGAAGTGTAGCTGAAGTGGGAGCATTGCTTAGGAGCAATAGTACACAGGAGTTTGATGTTGCTGTGAGTTATAACGATGCCACTGCACTCTAGCCTGGGCAAGAGAGTGAGATCCTGTCTCTGAAAAAAATAACAGAAAAACAAAAGAGTTTTTAAAAATTCACCAAACACCTACTACATTCCAAAGGCTGTTCTAGGTGTATACATAGTGGCAAATGAACATGATAGATAAAATCACTTGTAATTTTCCCTTTGATGGTCATAATTACTCACAGCGCTGGTCCAAAATCATGCTGGGGTCTTGTTTTTTTTTTTTCTTTTTGAGTCTTACTCTGTTTTCCTGGGTAGAGTGTGTGGTGTCAACTTAGCTCACTGCAACCTCAAACTCCTGGGCTCAAGCGAGCCTCAGTCTCCCAAGTAGCTAAGACTGCAGGCATCTACCACAATGCCTGGCTAGTTTTTCTACTTTTAGTAGAGATGGAGTCTCACTCTTGCTCAGGCTAGTCTAGAACTCTTGTGCCCAATGGATCCTCCCACCTCAGCCTCCCATTGCTTGGATTTCAGGTGTGAGCCACAGCACCCAGCCCCATGCTATTTTCATTGTTGTAACTTTGTCCTGTGTTTTATTGTTTGGTAAAATGACTGTTCCCCCCACATTCATATACTTGTAACATTCAGTGGGCACCTACCATGTGCCAGGCACCCAGTATACACAGGAAACAAGACAAGCTCTCAGCCTGCATTCTGCCCCTCCTATATTCTTTTTATCATTATTATTTCAGATTAATGTGAGGGTACAAACAATCACATAACAATATTTGAATTTGTTAGGTAGAGTCCATCTTGTAGCTATGTCCTGCACCCAAAGAGTGTGTCATACATCTCTACATTGTCTCCATTCAGTGGGAGCACCCTAAACCCCCCTCCCCTCCCCTCCAACTTGAATGGAAATGAATATTTATCCTATGTGGGTATGAATTAGATCAGGCGTCCTCAAACTTTTTAAACAGGGGGCCAATTCACTGTCCCTCAGACCATTGGAGGGCCGGACTATAGTTTAAAAAAAAAAAAAACTATGAACAAATTCCTATGCACACTGCACTATCTCATTTTGAAGTAAAAAACAAAACAGGAACAAATACAATTCACACCAACACACGTGGCCCGCAGGCCATAGTTTGAGGACCCCTGAATTAGATCATCTGCTGGCTTCATATCAGTATTGAGTGTATTAGATATTCGCTTTTCAATTCTTGTGATACTTTACTGAGAAGAATGTGTTTCAGCTCCATCCAGGTTAATACAAAGAGATATGAAGTCACCATCTTTTTACACCTGAATAGTATTCCATCGTATGCAAATAGTATTTCATGGTATGCATAAACCATTCCTGAATTGATGGGCATCTAGATTATTTTCAAGTCTTGGCAATTGTAAATTGAGCTGCAACAAACAATCTAGTACACATGTCCCTATGATAAAATGATTTTTTTTTTCTTCTAGGTAGATGCCTAGTAGTGGCATTGCAGGGACAAATGGGACATCTAATTTGAGTTCTTTGAGGATTCTCCATACTGCTTTTCAAAGAGGCTATATTAGTTTGCAGCCCCCAGTCCTGTATTCTTTATCTGGCTGTGGTTTTGTGCCGATGCCACACTGTTTTCATTATTATACTTCCATTATGTGCATTGCTACCCAGAACAAGCTTCCCATGCCACCATTACTAGAGTAAAAATATTAATTGGGCACCTGCAATATGCCAGTGGGCATACCATGGCGAACAAGAGAGCTAAGGTCCCCACCCTCAGTTTGCAAAGAGGATGTAAACTACTAAACATATAAAAACATGAAATGATGAGAAATGCTTTGGAGGAAAACAAAGTAGGGTAAGAGGAGAGAGGTAATGACCCAAAGCCTTTGTTCCCCCATAAAGCAACTCACCTTTTCCCCCCTGCTCACCTCCTCACTGCCTCAGTCCTTCTCCTTACTCCTCTTCAAACAGAACAATGAGATTCTCTCATTCACCAATTCCTCCTGAGTACCTACTATGTGCACAGATGCTTTTTAAAGCATCATAGAACAATAAACAAAATAGATAAAATCTCTCTCCTTGTGTGGCTCATACAATTCTTCATCTGTTTATAGTTTTTCTGTCCATGCCACACCCTTTGAAGACATATAGCTGTACAGTGTGTTTTGTGAATTCAGATACAAGCCTCCCACTTCCCGTGATAATTACATTTATTATGTGTCTACTGTGTGCCCCAAAAGATCTGGAAGTGATGACTAGTGGTGAACAAAACACATAAAGACCCTACCCAAATGGACCTGCCATTCTCCTTGGAAAGCCAGGCCACTCAGAATTAAACTCTGATCACATAAAAATGTCAGCTAGTGAGAAGAGCTAAGAGGAAAGATAAATCAGGGTGTGGAGGAAAAGCCCGTTGGTGGCTGAGCTGCTCACAGGTTCCACCTGCTAAGTAACCTGACATTCCCTCTTTCATCTCCTCCCTGGGGTAGGGGGCTGAGGCTGAACTGCTCACAGATCTTGGGTTCTGCCATCAAGCAGCAGTCAATCCCTCATCTCTTTAATTCTTCTCTTTCTAAACAGGGGCTCTGTTCTCTGTTTCACAGAGTTTTAGTTCCACCACTGTGCCTCGGCAAAGACCTTCAGTAGCCCAGCATCCCCTCCCTGCCTTTGTCACTTCTTTACATCTTTCCACTGCCATGGACCCTTGCAGATCTTCCCTCTACCTCAATCAGTCCAGGGTGCCTTTCTCCACCCACCTTTCCTACCCTGCTCATCTCCAGCCTTCCCCTCAGTGGGCGCCACTGTTCACAGGTCTTTGTTCTGTCATTCTGCAGCGTGGGCTCCCTTAGGCCACTTCCTCCATCCTACATCTCCCAGTTGCCCTCCATTGAGGAAACTTCATTCATATTGGGGCTACTTTTCACCTGTCTCTTCACTTTCCACTCCTACCCACTTTGCCCCCATCTAAAGTCCCATGCCATTGTGGGACAAAGTGAGTATAGATGTCATCTTCTGGGAGGACAGCTTTCACCTGCAGATGACCTCCAGATCAAGATGTTTGAAGTGAAGGAATAAATTCTGCTCATTGGTGGAATCAGAGCCAATGCCTCCCTCCCCTTCTCTGATCTCCCATCCCTGTAGACATGCAAAACCTGGCACTGTTTATTAGGGCAATCCAGGCCCAAGACTGAGAAGAAGGACACCTGGGTTCCAGTCCTAACTTAGCCCTGGACTTTGTTCCTTGGGCAAGTCCCCACCACAGTCTGAGCAGACAGGGCTACCACATGTAGTTGTTAAGATTGTGCACTGCACAAGACACCACATCTGAGGAAACTTTGTTTATAGTGAACATCATAGACTTGAATGTCTGTTATGATAATGTCTTGGCTTAGGGAAATAAGTGTCTTGAAGAAGAGAAGCCTTTTGCTAATTTGCCCACAGGTATTGCATGGGCTAGGGCAGCCCTGTGGGCCTTAGTTTCTCCATATTAAACACGCTGTCTAGGGACCCAAACAGCATAGCTATTCCAGGATTCTGAGATTTAAACCCCTATGATCCTAACAGACTAAGGGTCTAGAGTTCTAAGATTCCAGAATTCCAGCATTTTGGTATTCCATTCCAAACCCCAACCAGTCTCTGACTTGATGGTTCTAGGATTTTTGCCTCATTAGATTTTCCGTGTATAGTGTCAGAACACAAGTCCGGTGAATCTAGCCTTCTACGACTCTTATACCTGGCTACTAAAGTCCTCATGTTATTTTTCTCCCCGACTTTTAATTTTAAACAATTTCACTCCTACAGATGGGTTGTGAGACCAGTTTGGTGAACTCTCATGTAACCTTCATGCATGTTCAATGACCATTCACATTTTGTCTGGTTTGCTTCTGTGCTCTCTGTATTATTGTATATAATACAATAATAATTGTGGTGCTTTATGAGAGTAAGTTGCAGATGCCATGACCTTGATCCCTAAATATCTGAACACGCATCTTCTAAGAATAATGATGTTCTCCTATATAGTCATAACTCAGTGACTGCACTCGAGAAATTAATCACTGAATTGATACTATAACTCAACCTACAGTTGCATTTCCCCAATTATCCCTGCAACGTCCTTTCTGACTACGTTTTTCACTCCTCCCCTCTCTTCCCATCCAATGCAGACTTCCCATTCAAACCACACGTTGCATTTGGTCCTCAGGTCTCTTTAGTCATTTTTAGTCTGGCTCAGTCTCTCAGCATTCCTATAACTTATGTGACCCTGACACTTTCACAGATGACAGAGCAGTTACTAGAACAATCAGTCTGAGTTTGTCTAATGTTCCTCACGATTAGACTCAAGTCATCACTTTGGACAGGAATCCCACGGAAGTGATGCTGTGTCCTCCTTGGTGCATGATATGAGGAGGCACTTGACGTCTACTCAACCATTACTAGCGATGTCCAGTTTCATTTTTGGTAAAGATGGTGCAAAATCTTTGGGTTGTTTGCCAAAGATGATGCTAAAACCTCCACATTCTACCTATCCGTTAAGTTTAAATTTCTAACATACTGTAACTTTAGGTTCCTAAGATTCTGATATTAACACACAAATGTCACTAGCTATCCTTTGCTAAGAGCTTTCACTGTGCCACCAGATGCTTCCCCTGGCCTATTCCAAGTGCCTCCCCATATTAACTCCATCCTTACCACAACAGAGGTAGACACCTCCATTTACATTAGCTCCATTTTACAGATAAGGAAATTGAGGCTGAGGGGGCTGCACAATACTAACTGCCTAAGATTGCACAACTGACACAGTGACTGAGCTGGGCTTGGAGCTTGGAGCACGTCAGCCCAACAGTCAGCCCAACAGTCTGCTCTTAGCCACCATGGACAGCGTCCTTTAGGGCTACAGAAGCAGGGAGCCTCTTGTACCTACTCACCAGGTCTTGTCGTGTAGTTCTATACCCCCTATCTTTTTTGCCAGAACTTTGGGGTCCCTCATCCCTCCCACAGAGCTGGGCTTCTCTTGGAAATCTGGATCCGAGGACCCTTTTATTATGAAGGTGATCATAAAAAGGATGAACACTTATCAATCATATAACAGTGCTGAACCCCTTACGTGCATGGTGAGAAGGATTGGGGGACATGATAGATTTCCAAGATTCATTAACATCTCAGAGTCATGTTGATGTCTGCAGCCCCACCTGAACGAGCCCACTCATTCCCTGTCCCCTCAAAATTTCACCTCAACTAATCTAATGCCACAGCCTCGTTCCCTCTCTACACTCCTTACACAGCATCTTGTAGGTGCTTAAGAGACTTATACAACTGTCACTCTTTTAACATTTCTTTTATTTATTTATTTATTTGGTCGGGGCTGGGTTTGAACCTGCCACCTCCAGCATATGGGACCGGCGCCCTACTCCGTTGAGCCACCGGTGCCACCCTCAACTGTCAGTCTTTTAACACTAAGGCAGCTCACATGCCTCCTCTGCTCAGAGTAAACTCATAAGTCTTCACCATGGCCCCCTGAGGCCCTATGAGATCTGTCCTATCCCCTCTGTGAAGCCATCTCCCACTCTCTCCTCCTCAATTCCTCTGCTGCAGCCACACCGGTCTCCCCCGCTATTACTTGAACACTCCAGGTCAGCTCCTGCTTTGCAGTCCCTGCTCCCCTTACCAGGAATGCTCTTCTTCAGATATCATCCACAGGGCTCCCTCCTCACCCCCTTCAAGTATTCGCTCAAATATCACCACCTTGGAAAAGCTTTCCCTGACCAGCCTGATATAGCTCCCTCTCCATACCTTTATTCTGTAGCACCATCACCACCGAACATTGTATGTTTGTTTATTATTCATCTTCTGCACTAAAACAGAAGCTCTACCAGGGCAGAGATTTTTTTGCCTGATCTGGTTTTGCTGCTGTTTCCCCAACACTTAGAACAGTACCTGGTACACAACAGGTGTTTCATCATTTTTGTTGAATGAATGAATGAAATGTAATTAAGTTATGAAATGTGTAATTGTCATGGTGCTATGGCTCTCCCAAGGGGCTGTGAACCCCATAAGGATAGGGCTTGATCACCGCTGTGTCCCCATCACCATTCAGCATAAGAACAGGTGCTCTAGGAGTGTTTGTTGAATGAATAATGCCAAGTTAGAGCATCAAGAGACTTTCTCTTGGGGGCATTTGGGAGCACAGAAGGGATTTTATAAGAAAAATGACAAGATCCTTTCGGCGCCCTATATCCCTGCTACTCAAAGTGTGATCAGGACCATCCACACCCTCTGGAGCTAGTTAGAAATGCAGAATCTACAAACTCAGGAGAGAATCTGCATTTTTAACAAGGTCTGCCAGGGGATTCACATGCACATTTTGAGAAGCAGGGCTGTAGAACACTCCAGGCTCCTTCTCAACTCTGGGGCTTTGCATGTGTTGTTCCCTCTGCTTGAAGCATGCCTGTGTACTGATGCCGCCTGCACCAGGTTGCCTGTTCCAGGAAGCCTACCCTGATCTCAGCCTATTTAATGCTCGTCCTACTCCTCATGAGTTGCACGGCGAGAGGGACCAACTCTATTTTGTTCCCACTCTGCATCCCTTCTCCGGGACGCCCACTCTGATTCCCTCTCAGTATTGCTTGTTCAATGCTTGTCTACTCTCGTACTTGAGAGTTCTCCTGTGGCACCGGCCCCTCCACCGGGGAAGCTGGTCCAGACTCCCCCGTCCTGCAAACACACAGCTGCTGACCGACCCTCACCCGGTTCTCCCCACTACCCCCGCCGCAGTGAGGGCACGCTGGTGTTCAAACCCGGCGAGACGCAGAAGGAGCTTCGCATCGGCATCATCGACGACGACATCTTTGAGGAGGATGAGCATTTCTTCGTGAGGCTGCTGAACCTGCGCGTGGGCGACGCGCAGGGCATGTTCGAGCCCGACGGTGGCGGGCGACCCAAGGGGCGGCTGGTGGCGCCACTGCTGGCCACTGTCACCATCCTGGACGACGACCACGCGGGCATCTTCTCCTTCCAGGATCGCCTGCTACACGTGAGCGAGTGCATGGGCACCGTGGACGTGCGCGTCGTGCGCAGCTCGGGCGCGCGCGGCACCGTGCGCCTCCCCTACCGCACGGTGGACGGCACGGCGCGGGGCGGCGGCGTGCACTACGAGGACGCGTGCGGCGAGCTCGAGTTCGGCGACGACGAGACCATGTGAGCGCGCCGGAGAGGGGCGGGGTCTGTTGAAAAGAAGAGGCGGGACTTCGGGAGGGGTGGGTCTGGTGAAATAAAGAGTGGGGCAGGAAGGGGAGGTGAGAAGGACCTGCGGAATAGAATTAGAAAAGGTGAGATGGGAGAGGGGATGAGAAAGGGGTCTGGAGAGAGGGGTGTGGGGCCTTAACATGTAGCTTGTGGAGATGGAGTGTGTCTTGAGGAAAGAGGTCCCAGGGGAGAGGAGAGTCCTGTTAAGGTGGGAAGGTGCACCTGGAATGGAGAAGGCACAGGGCCTAAGGCAGTGTGTGGGGTCTGGGTAGGGACTCAAGGGTAGGCTTCTGAAGAAGGGGGAGGGTCTAAGCAGATGGCTTGGGCGGAGCTAGGAAAGGGGTGGAGCTTGTGGGCTTGAGGAAGAACTTGGGAAATAGAAGGGTACCTAGGGGAAATGTGGGCGAGGTTTGGGAAAAGATGGTGTAGGAATATAGGGACCTGGGGAGGTGGGAGGTAAGGCCTGTTAAGACTAGAGGGACTAAAAGGCTGGGTTTGGGGCAGATGGGGTCTGGGGAAGTGGGCTGGATGCAGACCTACAGACACTTAGGCAGATGGACACAAAGCCGCGCACAGACGCACATAAAGTCACAGACACGTACACTAACGTAGAGCCACTTTTGTGCTCATGCCCAGACCCCTGGCCATCCCTTCCTGGATTCCCCCTACGTATGCCTGCAGTCTCACCTCCCCCACACGCCTGCCCGGAATGCAGACGGCGCCTCCCCCGCCTTTGCCCGCTTCCCTTCCGCCCCCGCACGCCCGTCTGTTTCCCTCCTCCTGCCGCCCACGCGCCTCCCACTGAAGCGGAGCCCCCACCGCGTTCCTCTCTGCCTCCTGCTCCCAGCCTCCATGCCTCTGCCTCGGGCAGCCTCGGCTTCTCATTTGCTCTCCCTGTCACTCCATCTCTGCCTATGCATCTCTGCATCTTTCCGTCCCTGTGCGATCTCTCCCTGGGTCTCTGTTCCCAGTATCCAGCTTTCTGACTCAGGTTATATTTCAGTCAAGAGCTCGCCATACCTTTCCATCTCTCTGTCTGGTTTAGTCTCTGTTCTTAGAGTTGATTAGAATGGGTTGGGGGCTGGGAGGCGCGGGGGGGACACACCATCCCAGCCCTGTTTCTCACTCCCAAGAGGCAGGGGGAATAGGGAGAGTTGTATTTCTGTTGTTTCTGTCCAGTGTAGTCCATCCCACTTCTTTCTTGCTGCTGCAATCCCACAGGCCGTCTCCTCCCCCACACGGATTCCCCAGGCTGGGACACCCTCTGCCCCCCGCCCCCGCCCAAGCTTCCAGCTGTGGCTTCAGGAGATAAGAGAACAGGAGGCTAATTAGCATTAAGGGAAACACATTCTTCCTCTGACGGGCAGTTGCTAATTAGAGGTGCTTTGAAGCAGCAGGATTGGAGGGGAGGCTTGGGCAGGATCAACACAGAGATGGAGGAGAGACACCCAGAGATGGGATGGCTGGTAGATAGAGGTAGAGAGGCACAGAGACAGAGACAGGGAGAGTGGAAGACAGTAACAGATAAAGAGAGACAGACTAGATGGACCGAGAGCAAGAGACATACACAGGCCCTTAGAGACAAAGGGAGAAAGAAACAGAGAGAGGGAGAGAGAGGCTGAGCGGCAGATCACGGAAGACTGAAAAGTAGAGAGATGCAGCTACAGGAAGACATGCAGGAGAGAAACTCAGGACCAGGGAAGGAGAGACCTTCACGATGCTACAGAGAAAAGAAGTTTTGGGTTAGCCAGAGGCAAGTGGAGACAGGATGAGAATGAAACTGGTCTGAGACCCGAGGCCCGGGTAGGAGGGGTGCATGTTGAGAGAGTGGAGTTTCCAGGAAACAAGGGGGGTGCTCTTGTGATCTCAGGAAGTCCTGCCTTCGTCTGGCTTGAGTCACTCTTATTCTCTGCCAGTTGGGATTCTCCTCCTTCTGGGTCTCCTGAGGGCACTCCTGCCAGGGTGCCAGTGGATGTGTGTCATTGCACTGTCAGCCACTGTGTGTTAGTGGATCTTGGCATGTCTGGGAGAGTGTGTTGACAGAGGGATGTATGTGTCACTCTGTCAGCATATCACTGTGTCAGCAGCTGTGTGTGTGCCCAAGTGTATGAGGAGTATGTCCGAGGAGACCCCCTCCTTGCTGTGGAATTTCAGCACCACGGACAGCCACAAGCCCACTTGGGAGGTCGTAGGCGGACATTTCTCTCCACCCACAGAAAATTTAAAATACTCTGAAAGCAGGGGAGTAGAGGTGGATGTATGTCCCAACGTGACCGCCTTATGCGCACCTGTCCTTGCACAGGTGTCACTGTGTCCTGTGCGTGTTTATGTGTTGAGATGTGTCTGCTGAATGACTGTCCAATGGAAACCTTTGTGCTTGGGTTTGTGTTGACATTTGGTTATCCCATTCTTTGGACACTGAGAGCAGAGGTGGGGAGAGAAGAATAGAATAAAGAAGGGCAGAGAGATTGGGAGATACTAAGAGGCAGGGTGGGAAACAGAGAGACTGTCAGAGAAGGCGAAAGACAAAAAGTTAGAGAGATGGAGAGGTAGAGAAGCTGAGAGACAGGTGGAGAGAAAAAGGAAAATGGAAAATGTAGAGGCAGCGATGCAGAGGGAGGCACTGAAGGGGACAAACAGAGGCACCAAGAGACGTAATGAGTGAGATGTAAGGAAGGAACATGATACCACAGTGGCAGTCTGGAGGGTGGCAGTGTCGCTGAGGCTGTCTGGGGGTGTCATGCCAACTGATGGGCATCTGGTCTGTGTGATTTTGCCACGGCATGGAGAATGGCTGCGGAGTGTGATGGCGTGTGGGTGTGGGCGGTGTGATCGGCTGTGCTTCCTCGATTGGGTGACTGTGTAGGATGGGTGTTTGTGTTTCTGGGTTCTGGGGCCAAGTCTTGTGGGACTACATGGTCCCTGCAGCTGAAAGAATTGTGAGTGGCAGAGCTGTGGGCATTCCAGGGTTGCGGGTTCTTGTGATCGAGGAGGGTGGGTTGCGTGCCTGCTGGGGACAGGTAACTTTTGGCTGTTCCTTGCCACTCCCTGGTCATCATGGGAGTGGAGATGCTGGGAATATCAATTGACACTCAGGACAGAGAGGGCAGGAGGCTGAGGGTTTTCTGTGTTAAAGGATTTGAGTTAACAAAATACTTCTGGAGGGCCTACTATGTGCCAGGCTCTGTTCTAAGTTTTGGGGATACAGCCAAGAATGTAAGTGACTTTTCCAGGTAGAGCTGAAATTTTAAAGTGGGTAGGCAATTGGCAAACAATTAAAATAAATAATTGGCTCAGCGCCTGTGGCTCAAGCGGCTAAGGCACCAGCCACATACATCTGAGCTGGTGGGTTCGAATCCAGCCCGGGCCCACCAAACAACAATGATGGCTGCAACAAAAAAATGGCCGGGTGTTGTGGCGGGCTCCTGTAGTCCCAGCTACTTAGGAGGCAGAGGCAGGAGACTCGCTTGAGCCCAGGAATTGGAGGTTGCTGTGAGCTGTGATGTCACAGCACTCTATTGAGGGTGACAGCTTGAGGCTCTGTCTCAAAAAAAATAATAATAAAATCAATAAATAAATAAATATGGGCAATGCCTGTGACTCAGTGAGTAGAGCACCAGCCCCATATACTGAGGGTGGCGGGTTCAAACCCAGCCCCAGCTGAACTGCAACAAAAAAGTAGCTGGGCGTTGTAGCAGGGCGTTGTAACTGTAGTCCCAGTTACTCGGGAGGCTGAGACAAGAGAATCTCCTAAGCCCAGGAGCTGGAGGTTGCTGTGAGCTGTGAAACCATGGCACTCTACCAGGGGCGACAAAGTGAGACTCTGTCTCTAAAAATGAGAATAAATAAATAAATATATTAGATGGTGTGTTAGACAGTGATACAGAAAGAAGACAGAACTGGATTAAGAGGGCTAGGGCTGCTGGGTGGAGGCGGGATGACTTTGACTATTATATGAGGAGGTGGGAGTGAGCCTCATTGAGAAAGTGAAGTTCGAACAGAGCACTGGAGGAGCCGAGGGAGTGAGCCTGGGATAAATGTGCTCTAGGCAGAGGGAACAGCCAGTGCAAAGGCCCTGAGGCACCAGCAGGCTTGGAATGGTGAGGGGGCCAGAAAGAGACAAGGGCCAGATTGCATGGGGCCTTGTGGGCCATTCTAAGAACTTTCACTGCTATTCTGAGTGAGATGGGTGCCATGCAAATGTTTTGCATCAGGGAGGAACCCAATTTGATTTGGATTAGGTTCTCTCTGGCTGCAGTTGGGAGAACAGACCGTGGGAGGTGAAGCTGAAGCATAGGATTATTTAGGAGGTGACTACAATAGTCCAGGTGGGAGGTGAGGGTCGCTGGGCTGGAGTGGAGGGGTTAAGACAGATGGAAGTTCAAGTCCTATCTCATCTGTGAGCTCATGTTGTTCCACTTTAATAAACCCTGGCCTCCACACCAGCATCTGGGCTTACTTATGTGAAGCAGGGATAATAATAGAGCTTCCTCCTAGGGTGGATGTGAGGATTAAATAAGGTTATGGAGCTTGGGATAGAAGGGGTGCTCAAGAAGCTGGGCGCTGATGGGAAGGTTACCTGATGATCCTGGGAAGAGGCCTTATCTGGGTGTTCTGCCTCCCTTCTTGCCCAGGAAAACTCTTCAGGTGAAGATAGTCGATGATGAGGAATATGAGAAAAAAGATAATTTCTTCATTGAGCTGGGCCAGCCCCAATGGCTTAAGCGAGGGATTTCAGGTGAGGGGTGACCCAGGGGCTGTGGGAGAGGTAAGGGGTCCAAGGCTGGGGGACCTGTGGGGGCTTAACCATGGGCATTCCTTCAAGCTCACAAACCTGGAGCTTTGAGGGAAGTGATCTCACTGTCTCCCTATCTCTGTCTCTCCCCAGCTCTGCTACTCAATCAAGGTGAGTGGAGTCACCTCCAGGCTTTGAGTGTGGAGGAGCCATTGGAGGAGGGCCTCAGAGAGGGCCACAGCCCCAGAGCTACCCTTTCAGGTCGGGGTTGAGGCAGGTTAGAGGTGAAATAAGTCAGATTCAGTGCTGAGTGAGGGTTGGAGTTGGCCTTCGAGTTGGGGCCTGTGAGAGTTTGGGAATACAGTTAGAGGTTTGAAGGGCAAGATTGTGTCTGCAGTCAAGATTGTGGGAAGAATAAGTCACAGGCTTGGATCTGGGTTTGTGGTGGGTTCAGAGGGAATCAGGTTTGGTTTTGGTTAGGACTGAGAGCTAGGGTTGGGACTTAAGACCATTATTAGGACTGGATCAAAGTTAAGAGTTAAGGTAAAGGTGTTTTTCTGCACTTGTGGCAAGATCAGATTAGGACTGAGGTAGGGTTGGGATTTAAGACCAGTATTAGGGGTGGGGAATGGTGGCTCACCCTTATAATCCTAGCACTCTGGGAGGCCAAGGCAGTGGATTGCTTGAGCTCATGAATTCAAGACCAGCCTAAGCAAGAGCAAGACCCTGAATCTAAAACTAGTAGGGTGTTGTGGCTGGTGCCTGTAGTCCCAAGTACTTAGGAGGCTGAGTCAAGAAGATCATTTGAGCCCAAGAGTTTGAGGTTGCTGTGTGCTGTTGATACCACAGCACTCTACCAAGAGTCACAAAGTGAGACTTTGTCTCAAACAAACAAACAAAAAAACCCAATATTAGGACTTGGTCAAGATTAGAATTAAGGTGTGGTGATTTTCTGAACCTGTGGCAGGATCAGAATTAAGATCAGATTTAGGTCAAAGCCAAGGTTGGAGTTTGAAGTGAGTAGTGGAGTCCACGGGATTTCGATTAGACATGGGGGCAGGTCAGAGATTGAGGTGAGAGCTGGGGCTAGGGTCAGTGGCTTGGATATCCTGACAGTAGGTTTGGGGTCAAGGTCAGAATTGGGACTAAGGGTTAAGATTAGGGTTAGACTAAAGATTGTATTAGGTAGGTAGAATAAGTAATACAAGCTGCTAGAACAAACAGACCTGCAAATCCCAGTAACTTAACTAAGACGAAAAAGTTATTTCCTTCTCTGGCAAAGTTTTTAAAGAGTGCTCCTAGTGGGTGGGTTTCTTCTGCCATGTGGCCATTCTATCTCCACTGTGCCATGGAGCTTTGGCATTGTCTCTAGACCCTCTCCTTCCAGCTGGCGAAGAAGTCAAGAGAGTTTAGAGGATCACCTGGGAGGTTTGGGAGGGCTTAGCCCGTAAGGACTGCCTGTGGCTTCTGCCCACATTCCATCATGTATAACTCAGTCATGTGGGCACACTCAGCTGCAAGGAAGGCTGGGAAATTTAGTCCAGCTGTTTACCCAGGGTGGGGAGGAAACAGACTCAGGTGAACACATAGCAGTTTTTGCCACTTGGCTAAGTTCTTTCTTAGTGATGGTGTCAGAATTGGGAGTTGGGACTGAGGTTTGGGGTCAAGTGTAGGACTGGAGTTAGGTCTGGAGGTGGAGTTTGGGATTGGCTTGGGGTAATACATGGGCTAAATTATGGTGAGTATTGGAGTTGAGATTGGGGTTTCAGGGTTGAAGTTGGGTTGAGGTCAGATCCAGGATTAAGAGTTGGGGTTTGGAATCAATGTAGGTGACAGGTTTATATTTGAGGTCACAGTGAGAAGCTCAGAGTGGTGGACCAAAGGTAGGGTTGGGCTGGTGCTGGGCTTGGAACGAAGGGTCAACATACCTTGGGGAGATAAATGAGCTTGGGGCCAAGATAGAGGTGGGTCTGAGTCCAAGATTTTTATCCTCCTGTTTCCTAACCACTCAAGATACCCTCTAGGATGTTTCCAGAGCTTAGACATAGAGACCAGGCCTCTTTCCACCAGGGTGGTAGTGATGATGATGATGGTGATAAAAATAAAGAAAATAACATTTATTGAATATTTGTTGGGAGCTGTGAGTATCTAAGCATTTCACATGAATTAGCTCATTTAACTCTCACAATCACCTTATAGGTAGGTACTGTTATGGTGCCCATTTTACAGATTTAAAAACTGAGGCAGAAACCGGCTATGGAATTGCTCAAGGTCACACAGCCCCCACCATATGAACCCCAGAGTCCACCAACTAAACTTCATGGACCAGTCCATGGGCTGAGGGAGAAGGTAGTCAGATGCAAGCTGGAAGGAGTCACCAAGGAGGCGTCTCAGAGAACAGATAGTTTTTTTCTATCTATGGGAACAGGTAGTGAAAGAATCACAGGCCCAGTTAGGCAGCTCTCCTGGGAGTCTTAACTCCGATCGCTCATGCTGCAGGGGATGGGGACAGGAAACTGACAGCTGAGGAGGAAGAGGCCCGGAGGATAGCAGAGATGGGCAAGCCAGTTCTCGGGGAAAACTGCCGGCTGGAGGTCATCATTGAGGAGTCATATGATTTTAAGGTGATTTGCTGGGGCCTTGGCTTTCTCAGGGCTGGCCTGGGTCATTCCCTTGGGGAGGGCCTAGAAACAGAGGAACCTGGAGGGCAGGCTGACCAAGGGCCCTGTGTCAGCACCACAGACAGTGCATGTCCCCCTTTCCTTTGCTTGCTGGTAGGACTTGGGTGTGGAAGGTTGAGGAACCCTGGCATGGGGTGTGAGTCCCCAGCTCCAGTGTCCCTCCTGTAGCTGCCCTAGGTGGCTGAGTTGCAATGATCTTTCCCCTACTTTCTCATCCCCAGAACACAGTGGATAAACTCATCAAGAAAACGAACTTGGCCTTGGTAATTGGGACCCATTCATGGAGGGAGCAGTTTTTAGAGGCAATTACAGTGAGCGCAGGTAAGTGGGGAGGAAGGAGAGAGAAGAGAGTGATGAAGAGACAGAGCAAGACACACAGAAATGGGAGGGGAATGAATGAAAGTCAGGGAGCAAAAAAGAGGGACAGAGAGAGAACAAAGCAACAGAGAAGAGAAAGATGGCAGGAAAGACACCAAGAGAGACAGATGAGAAGATAAAGAGGGCAGCACCTGTGGCTCAGTGAGTAGGGCACCGGCCCCATATACTGAGGGTGGCAGGTTTGAACCCGGTCCCAGCCAACCTGCAACAAAAAATAGCCAGGTGTTGTGGTGGGCACCTGTAGTTCCAGCTACTGGGGAAGCTGAGGCAAGAGAATCTCCTAAGCCCAGGAGCTGGTGGTTGCTGTGAGCTGTGATGCCACGGCAATCTACCGTTGGCCATAAAGTGATAATCTACCTATAAAAAAAAAAAAAAAAAGAAGAAGAAGAAGAAAATGAAACAGGCAGGTATAGAAAGACAAAGGGAAAGCTAGGGAACAGATGCCAACGAGAGAGACACACAGGAAATTGGAGAAAGACAGAGACACAGAGAAAGCATGAAAAAGAGAATGAACAGTCCAAGTAGAGGGAACCAGAGCACTAAAGAGGCAGGTGGATGAGGGGACACAGGAAGTGCAGAGATGGGCAGAGACAGTGTTGGGGTGAGGGACAAGGTTTTGGCTTTGGGTTGAAGGGAGGAGGGGTCCTGGCCTGGGTTTTCTCCCAGTGTTAGGCAGTTGGAGGTGGGAACAGGTTAAATGATGTGGCCACCCCAGGCAGAGCCCAGCTCCTCCATTGCCATGGAGACAGTCGCCAGGGAACCCAGCTCTCTCCCACCTGTGTGGGTCCCGACCCTCCTTGGCCTCAGACAGGCCCGCACTGCCCCCTGGTGGTCAGAGACACTATGCCACTTGGCTCCACCGATGCTGTCTTGGAGGCTGACATTGGTCTTTTGTGATACACTGGGGAAACTGAGGCTCAGAGAGAGAGACTCCCTGAAGTCCCACAGAGAGTCTAGAAAGGGTCATAAATCTGGGGTTTCGTCTCTTACACAACATCAGGTTTCCTTCAGGGAGGCCTGAAAGTATACAAGGAATTGTGGGAAAGACACTGGCAAGTAGGACCAAAAGAAATCTGGCTTCAGAGGCGGAAGAATACCAGGTGGCAGCCAGAGACACCAGACTGTAGACATCTCCTTTGGAAGCCACATCCTTTCAACAAATTCTGAGAGACACAATGTTGGAGATGCAAAGGTAGCTGAGATAGCCCAGGCCCTGTCCTCATTGACCTTACAGTCCAGTAGGGGAGACAGATGTGTTATACAGAATGACAAAGCTTTGGGGCAGAGAATCTCATGGACAGCCCAGATGGTGTGCCTGGTCCACCCAGGAGAGCTTCACAGAGGAGGTGGCACCTGGGCTGAGACTTCAGATGAGAATAGATGTCAGCCAGGAAGGGGGAGAAGACAAGGAGGGTGTTCCAGGCCAGAGGAAGCTAAGTACAGAAGTCTGGAAGTGCTAGAGATTATGGCACATTTGGGAGGGCACCTAGTTTGGGGTATGGAGAAGAGGTACAGGATGGGGCTGAAAGTCAGCATAGTCCAGACCACACAGGTCCTTGTGGGCCACAGTAGGAGGCCTGGGTATCATTTGGAACACACTGCAAGCCATAGAGAGTTCTGAATAGGGGCAGTCCCTGCAGCTAGAAGGAGCTTGTAGAGAGGGTGGAAAGTAAATAGTGAGTGGGTTAGGTTGAGGCTGTAGTACCTGGCAGAAGAGGTACTAGGAGCTATGACACCACAGCACTCTAGCCTGGGCAGGGGAGTGAGACTCTGCCCTGTCAGCTCATCTGAGCTCCATCCCAACAACAGTGGGGAGCTGGAAAGGGATTCTTTGAGCTTCTGAGCATTTCCTCTGGGGGGCTTAGTGGAGGGTGGGTGAAGCAAAAAGGAGGACGAGTGAGGCAAAACTGAAACAAGGCATGAGGTGGTGACCCTGGAGACCCAGCACATGTCAGGTTGCGGATTCATAGACACCAAATGGTTTTCTATGGCAATAATAAGAATCATGATGATGATGAAGGTGGTACTGTCATAGTGCCAGGTATGGCTAAAAGGTCCCTTCCTCTGTGAACTCAATTGATTCATGGAGCCCCAGGGTTGGGATTGGTGCTTGATCACCTTGCACTCTGGCCAGCAAGTGCCTTTTGATTCTTGCTGTGTCAGCCCAGAGCTGCTGGAGGTGCTCAGAGAGAAGGGGGGGAAGGGCCCTTCGTGCTCCTTTAGGGGACAAATCGTGTCCCAGCTTGCACTTAGAGGTGCTTTTGCATTTCCCTTATTTCTCTTCATAGATTGCAAGCTCTTTGCAGGATGGACTAGGTTTTCAGATGCTGAAAAGGGCTTTGAGCAATAATGATCAAAACAGTGGTACTAACATTGGCGGTTGCAAGTTTTGCTGAGAGCACTTTACATAAACTGACTCATTCAGTCATCACAATCTTCTCAGGCTGGTCCAGTGATTACTCCCATTTCTCAGATTCCTAAAGGGGCAGAGAGTGGATCCAGGGTTTGACACCAGAGAGGTGGCTCTAGGATCACAGGCATAACCACAAGCCTTCCTTTAAACAGGAAAGGCTGGAGAAGTGAGCAGAGGTCAGAACCTGGAAGTCCTGCGATGCCAAGCCCTGGAGTGTAGGCCTGGGCTAGAAGGCAGTAGGGAGCCCAGGCAGGATTTGGAGCAGGCCAGGAGAAGCTCCAAGGGATGCAATGAGAGCAGGCCCCTCACTCCCAAAGAGTGTGGCCTCCCTGCTCTGACCTCAGCTGTGTCTCACAGTGGTTCAGTTCAGCAGCAAACAATGGAAAAATCAATCCTACGTGGCTTGAGAACACTCAAGTTTATTTGTTTCATGGAGCAAAAAGAATCCATAGTAGGCAATGAGCTGGCCCAGCAGCTCAGTAATGCCACTAAGAAGTCATGAAGTCTCCTCCTTTATTTCTCCCCCCCATTCCCAGCTTTTGCCCTTGTGGTTGCACGAAGGCTGCGGCCCCTCAAGTCTATTCCAAGCAGGAAGAAAGAGGAAGCAGGGAAACAAGAAGGGGCAGTGTGCCTGCAGAGTTTGAGGTTCCAGTTTTAGTTCCTAATTCCATTTTATTTGGGGTCACAGCAAAAACTTCATTCTTTGATATTTAGCATGAAGAATCAAGAAACCACACAGACCACTTGGTTAGACATATAAATTCAAGCTTTGGCCCGGCGCAGTGGCTCATGCCTGTAATCCTCGCTCTCTGGGAGGCCGAGGCGGGTGGATCACCTGAGCTCAGGAGTTGAAGACCAGCCTGGGCAAGGGCAAGGCTCTGTCTTTGCTTAAAAAAAAAAAAAATAGGGGTGGCTCCTGTGGCTCAGCGAGTAGAGCACCGGCCCCATATACCGAAGGTGGCAGGTTCAAGCCCAGCCTCGGCCAAACTACAAAACAAAAAAAATAGCCGGGCACTGTGGCGGGCGCCTGTAGTCCCAGCTACTAGGGAGGCTGAGGCAAGAGAATCGCTTAAGCCCAAGAGCTGGAGGTTGCTGTGAGCTGTGTGATGCCACAGCACTCTACCCAGGGCGATAAAGTGAGACTCTGTCTCTACAAAAAA
>CAUYON010069900.1:0-40497 GCA_963573935.1 Arctocebus calabarensis | reverse complement strand
ACATGTATACCATGGAATATTATGCAGCCTTAAAGAAAGATGGTGACTTTTCCTCTTTCATTTTTACATGGATGGAGCTGGAACATGTTCTCCTTAGCAAAGTATCTCTAGAATGGAAGAAAAAGTATCCAATGTATACACACCTAATATGAGACAAATTCTTCATCGTTCAAGTGAAGGCTACAACCCATTTATTGCACAGGAAGACGGGGAAAGGGGAGAGGGAGGGAAGGGGAGGGACAGGGTGTGGGGAGATGGGACAAAGGGAGAGATCACATGTGTGGTACATATTCGAAGGGTCAGGAGAAAACTAAATACAGATCAAAAATGTTTTCATATAGTAAACGAGAAAATCTCGTGTCAATCAGGTTGATAAAAATATCTCAGATTGCATGTGAAGACCCACACTGTACCCCATGATTGAACTAATGTACACAGCTATGATTCAATACAAATAAAATAAAATAAAATTTAAACTTACTAAATAACATGCTCAAAATCATACAAAAAAATCTAGGACAAAATCTAAGGGTGTTTGGTACCAAGTGGTATATGTATCTACTATCCAATAATTGCTTTTCACACCAATGTTTTTAACAGCCTTCTTCGAGATTTCCATGAATTTTTTTGAAGATTTTATGACATTCTGAAAGAAGGAAGATACATGTTAAAAACTAGATTTAAAAGAAATTAATTGATTAACCTAAGAAGAAACCAAATTCCTGGAAGACTATGGAAGAGCTCACAAAATTAAGAGAAAAAATAAAAAATATGGTGCAGAAACACAGGAATCCGAGCATCTCTACCCCGCAGGAGAGTGGGAGCTGCCAAGAACAGAACTGACTCTCACATATTTTCTATTTTTTAAATAATGCTATTCAAGATTCAAAATTCAGAGAAAGAGCATTCAATTAACCAGCCAAGATGAGGGCATTACAACTGAGTGTATTACCAATCTCCCTCAACTTAAAAAAAAAAGAAAATAACGTTACTGAAAGGAGAAAATGGAAACCAGGTCTCTGAGAAAATATATTTAACATCATACGTCATTAGGGAATTGCTAAAACAATGATGAGCTTCTACTTAGAAGGATCAAAATCCAAAACATTTATAACATTGATGACAGTGAAGATTTGAACCCGTAGGAACGCTCATTCATTGTTGGTGGGAATGAGACTTTGAATGACAGTTCAGCAGTTTCTTGCACAGCTAAACATAGTCTTATTATATAATTCATCAATCCTGCTCTCCGGTATTTACCCCAATGAGGTGAAAACTTACATCCACATTAAAACCTGTATATGAATGTTTATAGTGTTTTGCCAAAACTTGAAATCCACCAAGTTATTAATCGATTACACTCTAAATGCCTGTTACTAAGTGAAAGAAGCCAATGGGAAGAAGGTATATGCTATATGATTCCACCTATCTAACATTCTAGAAAGGCTAAGGACACAGTAAGGAGGGCAATAGTTGCCAAGAGTTGAAAGGAAGGAGAAAAAATTGGGAGAGCACAGATGATTCTTAGGGCAGTGAAACTATTATGATGGTAGAATTATTAATATATCAGATGACTTTCTTATACATTTGCCCAAATCCATATAATGTACAATACTAAATATGAACCCTAATGTAAACTATGGGTTTGAGTGCTAGTGATTTATGAATATCGATTCATATGTTGTAACAAATGCACTACTCTGGTGGGGGAGATTTTCATTGGGGAGGGTGTACATATGAGGAGGCTGCAAGTACATGGGAACTTTCTGTACCTTTCCCTTAGCATTGCCGTGAACCTGAACTCCTCTAAAATTAAAATTTGTTTAAAATCCATAGATTATTATTTAGTATATTTTTAAACAATGTATTAACTTCGTGACTGTGTTTTTTATCTACTGAAAGTTTCCTTATTCCCTATTTCTTCTACCAGACTTCAAGTATTGTCACCCAGTATACAAAATATAAGATATGCAAGTGCTTTGAAAATTGTTACACAAAAGTACGATTGTTTTATCTTGAGATAAATTACAGAGATCAAGAAAGTGAGGAAAATAATCTCAGAGTACATGTACAGAGGGTGATAAAGCATAGAGTTAACTATAGTAAGGTAGAAAGTTGTAACATTAAAGATATCGTTTGTACTTGAAAATTTTCATATTTAATTTGTTGTTCCTCATTTTCAGAATCCCTAGAGAAAAGAGGAATTATTCACGTTCCCAAGCACCACATCATAATACGTTAGGACATTATTATTATCATGCAACTCATTCAATAATTCCTGATGTCACATTTCCGAGCATGTCAGAACATTTGCTCTTCCGTATTGAAGATGCTGTCTGAACGTTTGGAGGTGGGTGCACAGAAAGGGCAAGGCCTGCCTCACCTCCGGTTCTTTCCAGTGTGTCTATAATGTTCGCGATATTCCTTTGGAACTGAGCCGGACCATTTCCTCTTCCTTGCAGAAAGGCCTAGCTAGATATATGCGGGTCACGTATAGCCATTATGTAATGAGAAGTTTTCTTCTGGAATTAATTAGATGTTGGGCCCAGCAAAGAAAATTTATCAGCATCAGCAGTTCCACTTTTGTTAAAGAGGGAGAGAGAATTAGGGTGAAAAATGGATCTCTGACGCTAAAAATTTGGAGAGAGAGAACAAATAAAGAACAAATTATTTTTTACAAGAACCTCCTGAATGAAGAATTGTCCTAACAAATGAGTATTCAGTCCTCACTTTATCATTGCTCAAGATCAAGACAGTAGACACAGGCTATTTAGAAACATGGGTTTGTTCAAAGCATAAGCGTGTGTTGCCAAGCACTTTTTGAATACAAGATAAAAGGAAAAGCTGTGAGCAGCATATTAATTTCCATTGGAAAGTATCTTCATCTTATCAAGGTTAAAGGAAATTTAAACTACATTACAGCTAGTAATAATTTTCCGATGACAGTGTCAGCTGTAATGCGTGTGATGCAAGTTGATAACAAGAGATTGAAGGCTGTGTTCTTTGATGAAATCACCGTGCCTCAAATTCTTTTTCAAAAATGCAGAACAATACAGTTCTCGTCAACCACAGAGCATGATGTTCTGGGACACTTCATGTGATTTATGCCATTTATATTAGGCAGAAGTCTAATACCATCAGGCCCCTGAACACTAATGTGTAAAACTAAATTATTATTTCAGTGGGGACAGGAGAGGACATTTTAAAAGATTCAATGATCTATAGTCCACATGCTTTTTGTGGCTCACCACATTCCATATTAATCTAATTCAGAATGCTGCTGTTAAATGAACATTTAATTATCACAACACTATGATCACTTGTACCAGACAACTCAATGCTGAACTAATCCATAATGTACAAAGCACCAAAGCCATTTTCTCAAAATAGATTATGTTTATGCTTTCACTGACTGATAGGGTAAGCCACAAATAAGAATATTGCTCTCAGCAGTATAATACAATCCTCGGTTTTTATTATATTTATTTAGAAAATAACCTAACTGAATTATTTCACATCATGATGCCACAGCAAGTGGGAAAAAATATGAGCAAAATATTTTAAAATTGGTGTTGATGACTAAATTTAGAGAAACAATCCACGGTAGGTTTCTACTGAAATTTGTTCTTGTTTATTATGAGGATGAACTCAGTAAAGAGACCTAACATATGGTTACAAATATTTGGATAACCAATCATAGTTGACGACTTTCCCAGCAGTTTTCCACTGTCAGCACAGGAGTCCCCCACTGAACTAAACAATGAATATGAACATTTCTTTATGATTAGCTATCAATAATTAGTTAACCTGCAGGAAAATGATTTGTGAGAAACATATCTAGCAAAAGTACCTTCTTTCTTATTGCTATTGTAACATACAACTAGAAATATAGTTGCTTATAACCACAAACATTTGTTATCTTATAGTTTTGGAGGTCAGATGTCCGAAATAGATTTTACAAGCCTAAAATCTACATGTCAGCAGATCTGCGTTCCTTCTGTGTTCTTTCTGTTGTAGCAGAGAATCTGTTCCTTGCTTTTTTGAGATTTTGGAGCCTGCCCAGCCTGTAGCTGTGACCTCGCTTCTAGCAATTGCAAGATTTGACACGTTATGTGATGTATGATTACATTATGCTATATTATATTACATTATGCTAATATATAATTAATATATTGTATTATATTATAGTATATTATTTGGATATAATATCTATAAATAAAAGAATATCATTACATAAGGTAATTGTTAGATTCATATTTTCCAGCTCATTGCCAAATTCTACCTGCATTTTAATTCTAATAGTTTAGGAGGGTATAATGTCACACCTAAGCCTAAAGCATAAGAATATATGAGAGAGCAATAAACCATTTTATCTAAGAGAAATAATGCTACAGATAATTATGAGAGGAAGGTCTATATAACATCTTGATGCTTAGGACAATTATTTCCAACACAAATAGTATCTTTTAAGTTACAATTCCAGTATCATGTGATCTATGTCTTTCTGAACGATCATAAATGTTTATATTATTAATGTTGACATTCAAAAATAATTGCTTTGATTTTTACAAATGCTATTTTGCAGATGATTTTGCTGTAATTTTTCACTTGATGGTGTGCTTGTTTCTTTCGTTGTACATTTAAAAAAATTCAAAATATTACAGGGGTAAAAATGTTATTGGTTACATAGATCACTTTTGTGATGCCTGAGTCAGGGTTTACAGTGTTCACTCTACCCATCAGGGAGGTTTGTACCCATCACATCCTCCCCTACCTCTTGCTTCATTTCCATTGAGTTTTACTTTCCTCTATGCACATGTGTGCTCATCAGTAGCAACTACTTGTGGTGTTTGTTTTTCTGTTCTTAGATACTTAGAATAATGGTCTCCACTGTTTTTGTTTTGTTTGTTTTTGTAGAGACAGTCTCACTTTATTTCCCTCGGTAGAGTGCTATGGCGTCACAGCTCACAGCAACCTCCAACTCCTGGGCTTAGGTGATTCTCTTGACTCAGCCTCCCGAGTAGCTGGGACTACAGGCGCCCGCCACAATGCCCGGTTGTTTTCTTCTTGTTGTAGTTTGGCCAGGGCAGGGCTTGAACACTCCACCCTCAGTATATGGGGCCAGCACCCTACCCACTGACCCAAAGGTGCCGCGATAATGGTCTCCACTTTGATGCAAATGTTTGCAAAGGCATAAATTCATACTTTTTTTATTTTTATTTTTAACACCTCCCTATAAAAAAATCCAATACAGTGATTTGAGCCTTTTACCTAAAGTATCATCACCCACATTCATACTTTTTCTGGTGGTGTAGTATTCCATGGTATTGGTATACTTCTACCACGTTGTGTTAATCCACATGACTTGGTGGGCACTGGGGTTGATTCCACATCTTAGCAATGGTGAATTGTGCTACCACGAACATTCTAATGCAGGAGCCCTGTTGATAGAAAGGCTTCTTTTCCTTTGGGTACATAGTAGTAGTAGGATTGCTCGATCTAGTGGTGGGTCTACTTACCCGTCTCCATACCATTTTCCACGGCGTCGGCACTAATTTGCAGCCCCGTCAACAGTGTATCCGTTCCTTTCTTTCTGCATCCACATTACACCTGTTGTTTTTGGACTATTGAATAAAAGTCACTGCAACTGGGGCAAGGTGATATCTCATTGTGGTTTTCATTTTCACCGTTGTTCCTCGAAAAGGATTAAGGCTATGATTTTCCTTTTAGCACTTTTGTTTTTCCTCTCTTTAAATCGCTGAAGTGTCTCTCTCTTCCTTGCCGTTTTCTTTCTTTCTTCCAGAACTGACTGACTCAAACTGCAAATTAAAAGATAATGAGAAGAGGATGAGTTGATGAAAGCTAGGGAAGAAAGGAAGTGAAATAATTTTTAATTGGATACAGGGAGATTATAAGTGAGCGATAATTTGGCATTTTTGATAAATGTATTTGAAAATAGAAACTTTTTTCCTCACATTTCCATCTCACCTATACATGTGTCCAATTGAATTACATAACCACATCATTATATATTTTTACTGTGTGTGTTTCTTTATCCTTTTCTTCTTCTGCTAACTCACTTTTTGAAATAGTCTTTTTGTTAATTTCTTGGCATTCAATATCATCTTAACTCTTTATGGGAAAAAAGTAGATCTTTCAAAATAACCACTTCAAAATGTCATTTATATTATCCAATACCTTTCTCTAGTCCAAATGAAAAATGAGCAAAGGAATAAATGATAATATGTTGAGACCTTCAGTGGGTCTTAATTGGTTCAATATATACTGGTAGCAAAACAGAAAGTAACCTTGGTAAATATAAAAAATGAGAATTTACTTTCTATCAATTATAATATTCATTAACATTAATATATGGGGCCTGAACTGTCATTTCACTACAATAAATTGAATGATTAGCATGTTTTATCTTGTGTTCTATATTTACAGTGGGAAGTAATGATTTTTTCTATAACCAAAATTATTTTTGTTGTTTTACTGTAAAAAATTATTCCTAAATTATTATTCCTATATTATTATTATTCTCTACAATATTTTATTATCATGACATTTATAGCTACATTTATAGTAAAATGTATATATAAAACATTGTTATTTTATTTAATAAAGGAGTTATTTTTGTTTTAATGCATTTGGATGCTAATGTAACAAAAAGTACTCTTCCCTTTACTAATACAAATTGCATGTGTTTAAATAATTGGTAAAGAGAATTACAGAATGGTTGAAAACATCATTTTTGTGTATAATATTATTCATAGATGATAAAAATCTTTTTAGTCTCAACCACAAAGAGATTCCTGCTTTGGTGTATTATGTAAAATAAGCATCAACAAAAGCCTTCTTTTGTAATAGCCAAAACACAAAGCTTAAATTCCTGAACATAGTATTTCAAAAGGTTTTAAATTCCAGAGCTACCTTGCAACCTTTGGGTTCACCTCTCTCTGTTATCAAACCTATACCACTGCTAAAAATATTTCATGTACCCTTTTTGTAAAGCATCTTTAAAGTTGATTTATACATTAACTTCCTTTATACCATGTCAAAGGCAGAGAAAACATCTCATAAAAAGCTGTTTTTGAACATCTCAACTACATAGCAATGTTACGACATTCACTAACCGGACCATTCACTTTGTATATATCACAGAATAGCATATCATTAGTCAATAGATATAAAATTCCATATTTCTTTAAAAATAGATACAATAAACTTCAGAAAAACTAACCCTAGATATGAAATTTATTTTATTTGCATGTCATATAATTTATTGTTTAAAATATATAGAAGTTCATTAAGTTAGGCAGGACTATAACAGTGCTGCTGTATTTATTTTCTTATTTAACTTAAAAATACTTTACAATATCAATATCCCTACAGCTATAAAAACTATCATTTTAAAGATGTTTTTAAATGATACAACAAAAAGTTGGTATTAGAACTTAAATCCCATGCTCCTTCTGCTAAAATTTAAAGCCTCAAGACTGAAATTTTTCTTTGATACAAAAACTTAAATTATCCATATCTCAAGCTCCAAGGAGTCTCAATGGCTGAGTACCAAAATTTTTAAGGCCGAAGCCCTTAAATCTTTCAATTTTTTCCCCTTACCTGTTGGTCTGGCTTTGGGATGCTTAATGTGCTACTTTAGCCTAAGAATTTAAAATTTCTTATATGGATGAAAAAAATTCCAATTAAACACCTCACCGGCTGCATTTTCATGGGCATATAACAATAATTTTTAATCCTATTATTTTAAATCATAGCCAGAAAAATCAATGTGCTTTATTTCTTCATTTCTTTAAATATTGTGTGTTCAATAAATATTTGTTACATATTGATTAAATTAATTTGTGATTTCTAGTATTTCTATATGTTTACTATTATGTATAAGTTCGTTAAAGACCAGATATTATTTTCCACAATTATTGAAAATAATGCTTTTAATTGACATAAATATATATAATAGTATTGTATTTGTTTTTTTTTTCAGTTTTTGGCCAGGGCTGGGTTTGAACCAGTCACCTCTGGCATATGGGGCCAGTGCTCTACTCCTTTGAGCCATAGGCACTGCCCACTTGTGTTCTATTTTTAAAGGAAATTTGGTTCTGCAATTTATTAAATATATGACAGTAGCCATTTGGAGAATCCACTTTAAAATTTTTATTTTATTTTATTTATTTATTTTTGAGACAGAGTCTCAAGCTGTAACCCTGGGTAGAGTGCTGTGGTGTCAAACTCTTGAGTTTAAGGGATTGTCTTGCCTCAGCCTCCCAAATAACTGGGACTACAGGCGCCCACCAAACACCCGGCTATTTTTTTGTTTGGTTGCAATTGTCACTGTTGTTTTAGCTGGCCCAGGCTGGATTCAAACCCACCAGTTTTGGTGTATATGGGTGGCGCCCTGACCACTGAGCAACAGGTGCCACCTAATTTAAAAATTTTTATAACACTGGGGAAAAATCTTCACCTAAAATTGATGATTATTTGTCTTTGCTTTTTTTTTTTCTTATTTTTTGCAGTTTTGGGTCGGATCAGGGTTTGAACCCACCACCTCCGGTATATGGGGCCAGCACCCACTCCTTTGAGCCACAGGTGCTGCCCTGATGATTATTTTTTAAATAAAATGCTAATGCATATGAGAGTTTAGAAAATTAATTTTCCCTTCTTTACTTCCTTTACAAAAGACCTAGAAAGCACTGTTATGCCAAATATGAACTAGGAAAGAATTCCTGGGTTTTGTGTGTTTGTATTCTCAAAGGTACTCCAGTCTAAATTACACAGATGCTGTCATTTTACAACAACATAAGACACAGATAGATGAATTAATAGAAGGAAAAATACTATGACATGCAATTTAGTCATTAATCTGTCACTTTTAAAAGTTCCCCATTAGTGTATTTTCATATTTAAAGAACTGTTGTGTGTAGGGTTCTGGGTGGTCCCAGTTCACCCACTTCCCCAGCGGCAACTTCACCCTATTGGTTTGATTCACATCAAAAATGAGTCTTAGGCAACACGAGATGCTCAAGCACTTTATTCTAGCCTCTCTTTTATAAGATGGACAGCAGGGGCAGGCTGGTGGCAGGGCATACACAGTCAGGGGTCAGATGACCAACTGGCAGAGAATCTCCATCTGGAGATCATTCTTAAAGTTTGGGAGCCTTTTCTGTTTCTTTTACCTGTGTCTCTTCTGGATCACTTATCACGTGTTCCTGTCATATAAGGTAAACTGCGTTTTAACATTTATGCAAGTTGCATCTGTACTGAGGTAATCCATGAACAGGCTGGGGAAGCCACAGATTATTGTGGATGTCCAGCCATCTGGATTAGCAAAAGGCAGCGAGTGTGAGGGGCTGGGAAACTTGTTACTTACACATGGAAAAGGGTTGAGTGGATCTGGCGGTATCAGGCTAGAGGGGCTTGATGGCAGAGCTATGGCAGGCCAGAACAGGGCAGGAAGCCCAGAAGACACAAAACTCACCAGTGATGTCTGGAGATACTGTGCGAGCTGAAGATGTAAAAACTTGACCTCGGAGGTGGCCCAATCAAGCCAAAGTTTCAGGTCTTATCCATCCCAATGGATGCCAAGCACAACTGAGGTGTCAAATGTCAAGTAGGAGTCATATACCATAGAAATGATGGTGCATGGGATTCAAGAGATTACTGGTCAAATACACCAGGAACTGTTTATCAGATAGAGATGGAGCCAGGGTTGGCAGGGGCAGCTTGTATCACCATCCTGGGAAAAGGACAGTGAAGTTAGCAGTGAAAGCATCTTCTAGTAGGGGGAAAGTGGGTGCTTTATCAAAGAAAGCATAAAGTAGTCACCCTGGACATGATAGAGCAGAGGGCCTCACACTATTGGAAATGTGGTGGTGTACTGGAAGTGTGGTGGTGTACAGTCAGTGTCTGGCCTGAAGGGAGTCTATGAGGCTAATCCTAAATTGTTATGTGAAGCAACTCCTTACATCTGGAAAGATGAGCTGAGGTCAAGGGCTGGATGAATGGTAGCAAAAGCTCTGGCCTATGTGGCTGACACAGCATTACAAGGGTCTGAAGGAAAGCTAAGACGGGTAAGGAAGCCAATCAGAAGGGGTCATTTGCTATGTGTTGCAAAAAGGTAGATTTTTCTTTTTTTAAGTAGGGAAGAAGGCACATGATGTGACAAGTATTTTTAAACATGCTGTGATATCAGACAGCACCACTGTCACACAGCAACATGGTTAAGTTCAGGGGACGGAGAGAAGTAGCAGTGAAGTCTCCATTTCCATTTATCATAGGGAACACACAGGTGCATGGAGATGGGCCAAGTGGCACAGGTATCTGCAATGTACCACCAAAAGGAGGCCCCCCACAAGGTCTGCTGATGGAGAGTCTAGTCTGATGCCCTCAGAAGCCAGACCTTAGAGTTAAACTATTGGCCATAACTCCCAAATTGGTCACGATTTGGGTATTAGGATGGGCTTGGATGGTAGACCACTCAAGAGCCAGGGAAATGATTCAATCTTAATTTGTTTAACCTGGAATATTGATATTTTGATTCTGATGAGTAGTACGTATAAAGTCTAGCACAACAATTCATGATGTCATGACTACTACAGTTTAACATAAGCCTGAATTAAACATAAGTTGAATTAAAAATGCTTAAGAAATAATATGTTATTAAATACACCCACCGTGGCACTGTGTAAGAATGAAGATAAGGAATTAGATAAAATACTAAGACAACTTTCAATTGAGTTCCAGCAATATGTTGAGGAAATAAAGAATAAAAGAAACTTTCTCCTAGAATGGTTTATTTATTCCACTGTTTTATATATTCTTAAAGCTTATTTTCCTCAATTCATCTTCTATAAGGACACAGGTTTAATACATTTAATCTTTTTTTATTATTAGATTATAACTGTATACACGGTGGGAATGCAAACTAATATGTCCCTTCTGGAAAGAAATTTGGAGAACACTTAGCCAACTAAAAGTAGAACTGCCATTTGATCCTGCAACACCTCAACTAAGTATATATTCAAATGACCCAAAATCACTTTATAAAACAGACATTTGCTCAAGAATGTTTATTGCAGCCCAATTTATAATTGCTATGTCATGGAAGTAGCCCAAGTGCCCATCGACCCGTGAATGGTTTAACGAATTGTGATATATATATATATATATATATAAATATATATATATATCATGGAATATTATGCAGCCCTCATGTATTGAATCTTTTCTTACGGGTCCATATATGGGAAGAACTAATGCTTCAGTCAAGTTGCCCATGTTTTTTCTATTTCTATTGAACTAAATTTATATGTTTTGAATTTTTCAAAACAAAAGGAAATGAAAATGTTTTTACTACAAATATTTATGTGAGCTTATATGTAAAGGGGTGGTGGCAGACACAATTGCTCCTAGAAAGCAAGCATCCTGATTGTTTTTGATATCTTTTTAAGCCCTTTCCTCATTATTCTCATTCCTGCCATAGAATTTTTATCATAAAAATTTATGAGTAAATATAAGTCTAAATGTAATTGACTCTAGTTGTGATAGAGCAGCTTTCAAAAATTAAGTATAAATTTTCAATGTATTTCCCTATGATGTACTTGTATTAAAAATGTAAAAAGATAAACTGCTGCTGAGTGCAGTGGCTCAGACCTTATTCCTCACATTCAGGGAGGCCAAGGCAGGAGGATCCCTTGAGGTCAGGAGTTTGAGACTAGCACAAGCAAATTGAGACCCCATATCTTAAAAGTAGAAAAATTAGCCAGGCATGATGGTGTGTACCTGCAGTCCCACACACTCAGGAGGCTGAAGCAGAAGGATTGCTTGAGCCCCCAAAAGTTTAAGATTGCTGTAAGCTAGGCTGAGACCGTGGTACTCTACCCAAGGACAACAGAACTCAGTCTCAGGAAAAAGTGCAGTGCCTTGTAAATAAGTTAAAGAAGTCCCTTTATAAAAGCTAATACACGTATATCCTACAGTTTGAAATGACAGAATGATTGTGTAATTTCTGATGGTGAATCAACTGTCACCTTATGGAGCAAAATAATTTTCATAACCATGCTCCCACCAAAAATATATATGTTCTCTATGGTATGAAATACCTGTTTTCTGTTTGCCTCCAAGATACTGAAAGGATGATTTCACAGAGAGGCCCATGTGGTGCTATAGAAGGAGTTGAATTTCTGTAACAAGATATTTTGCATGGCTACAACTACCTCTCTGTTGAATTGCCCTTAGCTTTGCCTCCAATTTTACTTTTACCTCTAGAGATAAAACCTTTAATCTATCACTTCAAAATAATTCTCCATTCTCCATAACATTCCTTCTACCATCCTAAGAGGGTGAGAAGAGTCCTATGCAACCTGTATTAGAATTCATGTCACCTCCTATATTCAAGAGATAGATCAGAAACATTTCATTTAAAAGAAGAGGTTGAAACTCAAGAATTTAGTTACCATGGAAGAAAAAGAGAAACCTTATAAAATTGCTACTTCAATACTCTCAGAGAAAATAAATGAAATGCAAAAATCCATAAGAATAAAAATGGGATCAGAATTCTTTGAGTTTTAAAGTATAATGGTTGAATTTCAGAAATACTACAGAATGATAGAACAAACTATTTAAATGTCAAAAATCTCAAGTAGTTAATTAAGGGGAAAAGTCAAGAATACCACAGCATTCAAAAGAAACATGTAAAGCTCTATGACTACTGAAGAAAAGACTGAAAATACGGGATCAATCTAGAATCCAAAATATGTATAGAAATTAGAGAAGTTAAGAGGAATAAAAACATCATTGGACAAGGACCAGCTTTCTGAAATAAAGTACTGAAATAAGAAAACACAATATAGAGAATAATACAACTAAAGTAAAAAACAAACAAGAATTAGAAATGTGTCAGGTAATTGACAGAAACAGGGAAAAATTATAAGTAGGCAAATATCACATATTTCTTCTGTGTAAGAAATACCTGAATTATGATGATCGTAGCAGCTAGTAGTTTTTGAGATTTTTTTTTTGGAGACAGAGCCTCAAGCTGTCACCCTGGATAGAGTGCTGTGGCATCACTGCTCACAGCAACCTCCAATTCCTGGGCTCAAGCGAGTCTCTTGCCTCCGCCTCCCAAGTAGCTGGGACTACAGGTGCCCGCCACAACGCCCGGCCATTTTTTGGTTGCAGCCATCATTGTTGTTTGGTGGGCCCGGGCTGGATTCGAACCCGCCAGCTTAGGTGTACCTGGCTGGTGCCTTAGCCTGTTGAGTCACAGGCTCTCAGCCAGTTTTTGAGATTTTTTTATGTACCAGGAACTATTCTAAGCTATATGTAAGCTGTACACACACACACACACACACACACACAGAGTCTTTAATACTGTCAAAAGTCCTATGAGATGGGTGACATTTTGGTTAAAAGTGGGAGATGGAGTCTGAGCCAAGTTATTTAGATTTGAATTCTAGCTTTACCACTTACTAATTGTGCAACCTAAGTTACCAAAATGTCAATCTCAATTTCTCCCTTCGTTTCTCTTGTATGTTTTGAAGAATAAAGAAATATCAGGTGAAAATTGCCTTCGTATAGAAGCAACATATAGTAAGTGATATAAAAATAAGAACTTGTCACTCTGATCACTCTCATCGTCTCATGGAGGTGACAAGACTATGTCCCAAAGCACAGAGAAGTTAAGTCACTTCCCCACGGACACATAGGCAGCAAACAGTGAGTACAACAAATTTACCTTTTTAGATTTTAGAGGGAAAATATGCAGATAAAACCAAGATGCGGTATACCTTTTCTAAAAAATTACTGTTTATAATAGAGAAGGACAGAAGATAGAGGGGGAGGAAGAGAGAAATGCAAACCAAACAAAAAATAAGTCTAAAAGCAATAGAATTTTGAAGTTCTCGTGGACTGCCTGGACAAGGGCTCGGTTGTGTTTTGTGTTTCTTCTAATCTACGTTCAGAATGAGGTTCTTCAACCTCTGCTTTATACTTGTACAAACAGTACAACCTTGTTTCAATATAACTGGCACAAATTTCTGTCACTGGAACAACCTGGAGTTATGCCGTGTATGGGAACTTGGTGACTTTAGCTGTGTGCTTTAATCAAACCAATATAACGCAGTGACAAAATCAAACTTAACAATAAATACTAAATCACCAGTGTCCCTTCATTTAGTTTCTGTTAATGTTTCCACATGAGAGTTGTTTATGGACTCATATATTGTTTCCATTATTATTGCCAGCAGTAATATCTAAAATGTCTTTTGCAGAAGACATTTAATAATTACAAAACTTTTACTTTGGTATTAAAATGGACATTTATGTTACACATTTTTTTAAAGCTAAAATATGATTGTCCTTGATTATCTGAACCATGATAAATTTTAAAACTTTTTTTTTTTTTTTTTTTTGCAGTTTTTGGCCAGGGCTGGGTTTGAACCCACCACCTCTGGCATATGGGGCCGGTGCCCTCCTCCTTTGAGCCACAGGTGCCGCCCTCTTTTTTAAAACTATTTCGTAAGAGGAAGAATAATAATTGGCAATATCATTGCTATACCATCACCCAAAATATCACAATTAGTCATACAAATTTTAAAAATTCATTATACGAGTTTTTGGCAATCAAATGAGCAATGGCCATCCTTGACATTTACTTTAAGTTTTTTCTCACATGAAAAGAATATGAATCATAGGATTTTTCCACACTAGGAAGATTTCCGAATATTGAAACCATATATTCCCCCAAATTCTATGAAATTCCTGAGTTTTAAAAGCATACATTACTAATCTTACCAAATGAATGGAGAATGTTTTTCTTCTAACATCATTCTTTAAACTTGGCTTTGGGTAAGTTTCTCTCTTTTCAATGCTTTATACTTAAAGAGAGATATAAATATTTTTAAACATAGAAAAGCGATTCTCATTTTTCTTAGTGAAATCTTATCAATTGCAGCCAGCTGAATGCCACTGTATGAGCAATCACCAACTACTGAGTAGTGATATGTGCACAAAAATAAGGCAACACGGAGGACACAAAAGGAAATATTATTGCTTTCGTGTAGGTAAATTAAAAAGACTCAGAGCATATGGATACGTAATCTTCAGTGTTTCCTCTAAGCTTTATTCCAACTTCGATCTCGCACCTTCCTTTGCCAGCAACATCCCGTCTTGCAGCACAATGTGACCCCTTGTTCCTTTAGTGCAGGGGGGCTTGTGCAGTGGCCTCTGTGTTTCTCTAACTCTAAATGGCCATGTGAGCTGTGAAACTTTAAGTCCTGAAGGAGTAACAGCTCTTACACTTTGTTGGCAACGAGAAAAGAAACATACTTGGTACCTGAGTGCAGAGGACGCCAAGAGCCAGACGACCTCTGAGCAGGATGATTGGCAGCTGGGGGGCGGGCCCTCGGCCAATTCGTCCGCAGGTGCACCTTGCAGAGAGAGAACCCAGCCCATGGAGAGCCTTGGGCACGTAGTCATTGTCTAATACTCCCCTCACCTGTCTGGTGCTGTCTCAATAAAACGCTGCTGTGGAGGTTGCTTGAGACAATCAAGGTTAGCCCGCCTCCTTCAAGCTGGTACTTGAGGCTATGGAGACCAGGGCCATAGGGCTGCGACGCCTAGTGCAAGCAAAAGATTTTTGCCACATCCGCTTCTCAATCTCCATCCCCTTCCTTTTACTGACAGAAATACGAAGACTTAAGGTTGGATAATCCAATCTAAATTTATAGTTCTTTTCACTGAGCAGTTCTATGTAGAGAAGAATGTGTGTGTTTGTGTGTATACGTACATACATGCAGGCGATGTGGCTCATGCCTGTAATCCTAGCACTCTGAGACTCTGAGGCAGGTGGATTGCTTGAGGTCAGGAGTTCGAGACCAGCCTGAGAAAAACAGAAAACCCCCCGTATCTAAAAATAGCCAGGCGTTGTGGTGGGCATCTGTAGTTCCAGCTACTTGGGAGGCTGAGGCAAGAGAATTGCTTGAGCTCAAGAGTTTGAGGTTGCAGTGACCTATGACAACATGACAGTCTACCCAGGGTGCCTGAGTGAGACTCTGTCTCAAAAAAAAAAGTATATGTATATCGACATGTTTATGTATTAATTTAGAGCATTAATTTTTTCTTCATAATAGCCAGAACATTAAGTGTATTTTATACTTTTATTAATTTTTTAATACTTGAATAAAATTTTTAAAGTATACTCATTTTTCAATTAAAATTAACTATTCCTCTGTATATAAAGATCATTGTCTACTTTTTAGTAAACTATTTAATTATACTACAGTCTCCTAAGTGCCTATTTCCTACTATGCCACCTCATAGAACCCCAAATTCCACACATAGAATAAAGCTGTTTTCTAGCGATCTCAGGTTTCTCCTCTAGCAATTTACTATATCCTATAAAGAAAGTCTCTTAGAGAGTGAACACATATAAACAAATAGTATTTCTGATCATATTAATATGCTAACTTTTATTTTTTTATTAAGTCATATACAGAGAGATCACGAATACATTTATGCATATGTGAGGTACAATGTGTTGATTTTTTTAATACAATCTGACATGCTTACATCAAACCAATCAACATAGCTTTTGCCTCATTAACTTGATTATTGTGTTAAGACATTTATGTTCTACACTTGACAGATTTGACTTGTACCCTTGCAATATCCTCCATAGGTGTGGTCATTTGTCTAATCCAGCTGTTTGGCTGCATTTTTTTTTTCCTTTGTCAGTAGATGAAATTAGGTTTAGAATAAGATAAAAACAATCAAGGGTAAGCAGTGGTTACTCTTGTCAATGTGGCTATTTCTTCACTAAACTGTGAGACTAGTTAATTTAAGCCATCTTTGTATTCATAATCTTCAATACAAATCAAATTTATTACATATTTATACAATACATTTTTGTTCTTCAGCTGCATTTTGTTTACAATTATGGAACTGTGCCTTATGGGCAGACTATCCTACAAGCTTTTCTGAGTCTTTGAGGTGGTAACAGTGAATGTCATGCTTCCGGGGATCAGCCACATCACTGTACAAAATTACCCATGAAGACCATAGGCATCAGTAAGTCAGAAAACCCACTAAGTCTCTATTTTGGGGGAGGAGTCAATAGTTTTTTGGAAGAGTCTTCAGGCTCGTATTCAGAGAAGTAAAATGACAATTTGGTCAGTTTATGTTCTTCAAAGTCTCTGGAACGTCAGTGTACTTTGTATTTGTTTTAAAAATACCTTTTTTCACACTTATTTATCCCCACACTAAGCTCCTTATTCTGTTGTTCTAGTCAAAATAATTGGGGACCCTAATCCCACTTTAGTCATTCTAACGTTTGATTCTATTATGTTTGCCTTGGGATTGGCGGAAAGTCCCCTTCTTACTCTCACATTTATCTAGAATTCTAGTTAATAGCAGACATTGATATAGGGTATCCAAACTGATATGACAACAACCTTTTGATAAAGAAGGAATATGCACAAATCTTTTGTTATAGCCAGCAACACGGATACTTGCATGCTGTATATGAGAACACAGAAATAAAATGTAGGACATTTTCCCCATAGGTCAGAATTCATTTCATACGATCTGTCTTTTAATAACAATAATAGTTAAATTTGCAAAATATTCAGGATGTGTTAAATACTGTCCCAAGAAGTTGACATTTATAATGAAATTTAATTTTACTTCTAAGTTTGTAAAATAAGTGATACTATATTTCCCAATTTACAGATGAGACAATATGATATAGAAACACTAATTGACCTGACCAAGGCCTTGGTCACTATAGAACCAAGAATCGTGCCTCTATAGTGCAAATCTTTCGCCAACTGCAATTTCAAATTGCCTCTCACTTGATCATCGTAACATTTTTTTTGTATGTATTACTGATAGAAGATTTACATTACTGAAGTAAAAAACTTGTTGACTGTCTTTATATAGTAGTATTTTTTTGTATAAAGACAATGCAACTTAAAATGAGGCAAAGCATTTCCTCTCTAGATTCATAGAAACCAGAGTATTCAAAAGATACAGAAATGTATTTATTACCTTCTTTCATCCTATGGTTTGGATGTCATTTGTCTGTGCTAAATCTCATATTGAAATTTGATCCCCAATGTGGCAGGCTGGAAACTGGAGCCCAGTGAGAGGTGTCTGCGGTGTGGGGATGGATTCCTCATGAACAGATTAATGCTCTTCCATTATGGAGGGGAGTGAGTTCTAAATGTAAGAATGGATTGGTTCAAAGAGTTAAAAGGATTTTAGTTTCTTCATTTTCTTTTCTTTCTTTTTTTTTTTTTCAGTTTCTGGCCAGGGCTGGGTTTGAACCCTCTACCTCTGGCATAGGGGGCCAGCGCTCTACTCCTTTAAGCCACAGGCGCCGCCCAGGTTCTTCATTTTCTTTCTTTCTTTCTTTCCTTCTTTTCCTTCCTTCCTCCCTCCCTTCCTTCCTTCTTTCCTTTCTTTTCTTTTCCCTTCTCTCTGCTCCCTTCTCTCTCTGTCTCTGCCTCCCTCTCTCTCTCTTTCTTTCTTTCTCATCCTTTCTAGCCATGTGATCTCCTTTCCCTTCCCTTATCCACCCTGAGGGGAAGCAGCATGAGATCCTCACTAGATGCCGTTGCCCAATCATGAGGTTTTCGACCACCAGAATTGAGAGGCACAGAAACTCCTTCTGTTTATGTATTACCTAGACTCAGACATTCTGGGTTAGCAACACAAAATTAACTATAACATTCTATAATCATGAAGAAGAATATCTCATTTCCTAAGCAAGAATATCAGTTCAAATATTTTTTTTGCAAACTTTTTCCGTTCTCAGTCTACACACAAACTTAGAGAAATGTGTCCTTAGCTTGACTCTGTGTGCTGCTCCCTTACTGACATCAAAATCTTCCAAGTTATGGTTCTTTACAAATGACACTTCAATGAATCATGACACATAACTTAATATTTCTCAGAAATATTATAACCAAGAAGTATTATATTTTGTTTAAATATGAAGAACATGGGTAGGGGAGTAGAGGGGAGATTTGTAAGCTCTCACTTTATGGGCATAATGTAAAAGTATGCAGCACATCCCCTGGGTGAAGTGTTCAACTACAACTTGACCTTTACCTAACAAATGCAAACAAGGTAACCTAATGTACTAAATGTGTCCTCATACTAATTTGAATATATTTTATTTTTTTATTAAATCATAAGAGGTAGATCATGTATACATTAATGCATTTAGAGGATACAATGTGCTGATTTCATATACAATTTGCAATGCTTACATCGTAATGGTTAATACATTCCTCACCTCACTTACCTCATTGTGTTAAGACATTTATACTCTATGCTTTATAAATCTGACATGTACCCTTGCTAGATGCACAGTAGGTGTGATCCCACCATTCGCCCTCCCTCTATCAGGCCTCCTCCATCCCCTTCCATCCTCCCTTTCATCCTGGGCCATAGTTGTGATCTATTCTTCATATGAAAGTGTGAGTGGTTGTAAATTGTTTTCATAATAGTGCTGAGTACATTGGATACTTTTTCCTCCATTCTTAAGATACTTTAGCAAGTAGGATATATTCCAGCTCCATCCATATAAACATAAAAGAGGTAAAGTCTTCATATTTTTTAAGACTGCATAGTATTCCATGGTATACATATACCACAATTTATTAATCCATTCATGGATGGATGGGCACTTGGGCTTCTTCCATGACTTGGAAATTATAAATTCAACTGAAACAAAAAAATCTGGTACAAATATCTTTGTTATAAGGTGATTTTTTATCTTTTGGATATACACCTAGTAGAGGAATTGCAGAATTGAACAGCAGGTCTACCTTTAGATCCATGAATGTTCTACGATCCATGAATATTCTACATACTCCTTTCCAGAAAGGACATATTAGCTTGCATTCCCACTAGCACAAAAATAGAGAGGTAGATGTATGGAACAGAACTGAGAACAAAGAGATGAACCCAGACACTTACCATCATTTGATCTTTGATAAGCCTATCAAAAATATAAATTGGGGGAAAGATTCCCTATTTAACAAATGGTGCTGGGAGAATTGGCTGGCAACTTGTAGAAGATTGATCTGGACCCATACCTTTCACCATTAACAAAAATTGACTCTCATTGGATGAAAGATTTAAACTTAAGACATGAAACTATAAAGATTCTTGAAGAGTGTGCAGGGGAAACACTTGAAGAAATCTTCCTGGGAGAATCTTTTATGAGGAAGATCTCCTGGGCAACTGAAGCAATACCAAAAATACATTACTGGGATCTGATCAAATTAAAAAGCTTCTGCACAGCCAAGAACACAGTAAAGAAAGCAAGCAGACTGCCCTCAGAATGGGAAAGGATATTTGCAGATTATGTTTCTGACTAAGGTTTGATAACCAGAATCCACAAAGAACTCAAACTTATTAATAAGACAAGAACAAATAATCCCATTTCTTTGTGCGCAAGGGACTTGAAAAGAAGCTTCTCTGAAGAAGATAGGTGCATGGCCTACAGACACATGAAAAAATGCTCGCCATCATTAATCATCAGAGAAATGAAAATCCAAACCACTTTGACATATCATCTAACTCCCGTATGAGTGACTTACATAACAAAATCCCGAAACAACAGATGTTGGCATCGATGTGGAGAAAAGGGAACACTTCTATACTGCTGGTGGGAATTAATTTGAATTTTTTTAAAAGTTCATTAAAAAAAAAGAGTATGCCTATTCATGTGAAACATTATGTCCATATCATCTTTAAATCATATAATTGCCTTGCAATTGCAGGCACTTGGAGAAATATTTAAATAAGGCAATGTGTCAGTACAGATGTTAACATAAATAGTAAATCATATACATCTCCAAATTTGTATAATTATAAAATAGATCCCATGTCTTTACTTGGCAAACCCTCATCACTGATCCTTCAGAAATGCCACTTTAAAGATTTAATGAAAAACTTGTGGGCAACCAGTAAATTGAAAACCCAGTAGTATTCTACCAAAAGACGAAAAGCCGGGCATTTATAGGAACAACCACCAATGCAAAATGAAGTGGAGTAACAAAGTCCAAATTGCATCAATTTTTTTATACACCAATCATTTATTAGAACCAGTAAAAGTACTCAGCATCAGTGAAGACATTTTGATTCTGGAGGAAGGTTTTTAAGGAAATATGGCATACGATCTCTTTGTATGGAAATAAAAAATGGGATAATGGAATAAACTTAACCTTTGAGTCTGAAATAGGCCTAGCTTTAATTCTTATATCCACTACTAATATATGTTTTGGAAGCCATTCAACTTCTAAAACCTCAGTTTGCTTACCTATAAAAAGGGTAAATATTAACCGTGTAGAACTGAGTTATTAAATATTTAAAACATCCACAGTCAAACACGACCTGATCTTTAAGAACTCTGTCTTTCTCCACTCAATGAAAACAGAATACACGCAGCACACACCTCCCCATCTAGTTTTAAAAATAGGCAGAAAAAAATGATGCCCAGGATTCTTGATTTCTCATCTAGTATTCTTTTAATAACATAGCTTATCATCATTGTGGACATTCTAATAGGTATCTTAACCTAACTTTTAGTTACTTTCCAACATATCTGAAATAATATTAATCTTAAAATCCTGCTGAAAGGATTAAATTAGTGCAATTTGAGTACTTAGACAACTTTGAAAGGATTAATACCATATCATAGATGCTGCTGCTAATAGTGATAAATAATATTTGTTATAATAATGTCATTTCAATGTTGTCATGAAGGGACAGTATATTTGTTGCTCAGTGTTTGTACTTTCTTTTTTCTTTTTTTAATAAAGAAGCCCCTTCATCAATTTAATAGACATTTTAAAATAAATGCTGCAAAATGGAATATGAAATTCTGAGAATATGACCGTTTTTTTCTTACAATGAAATATTAATATTTACACTGCTGCAAAGTCTTGCTTTAATTTTCCCATTGCCCTTTAGTTACAGCTTTCAGTAAATATATGCAATTTTGTAGTCTAAATTTAATCAGTGATGGCCTTAACAGTCAGTTCCCTAGAAAAATAAATTGAACTATTTTGGAAATTGGATTTATAATACTCATGTAGGATATCATCATTGGATGAAAGAAGTAAGAACATGGAGAGGAGTTCTAGTTTAATATGCAAAGGAAATGATAATTTATATCTGACCTATTCATCTGACACTGAGAATATATGAACACTAATCGTTTATGAAATAACATATAACCAAAGAAACACTTCAATTTAATTCAAAACCCAACATTTTATTGGTTTGAGTTTGATACTTAATTTTACTTTTTAAATTCATACTTATACGTAATTAACTATTTTTCACCTCTTCTATCCTTATTAGCACCTATTTCTTAAGTAATATCACAATCTTTCTATTCCATAACACCAGTATTCTCATAAACTAGATATAAAAGGTATCTCTTCAGTCGTATAAAAGAAATGGTTTTAGTTTCTCACGGAGGAATTCACTGCCCCTAAAGTGTTACTTTCTTTTCTTAGATTTTCACTTCTGTAGCAGAATCCACTGAACTACGAGGACAATATTTCAGATCATTACAGCTTCCTTTCAAATTGAAATGTCACCTCACTTCCCTTCAGATCGAATCACTACTAGTTTATGTGTCCAGTTAAAAGCTGAACCCCAAGTACAGGAAATATACTATCTATGCCTTCTGTCTTTACCCTTGCTAGAAAGCTATAATTTGCACAATACATAGTACTATAAATCCTACCATCTAATCTCAATGAATAGCTGAATGTATCAAATAAAAATTGATTGCAACTGTTTTCCAAGGGAATTCAATCTCAATATTGAGGAGCATTCTGGTAAGCCAGACAAATACAATGTATTTAGTCTCTTAAGTTCATGGAACAAAAAAATTTTTGATATATGGCTTTTATCCTTTGGATTATACTACCGAAATATCATACATTAGCTTATAAAATATACACAAATTATCACCAATGCAAAGCATGGAATTTAAAGTATAAACACTCATTATAATTAACTAAGATATTTGTATGTAATGTTGGGATAATTTTTCCTCAATGTTCTTAAGAAAACAAGTCATTGCTTGGAAACCTAGTATCAGGATTTTCCATTTCATAAATGAAGTGTTTTATTTACCGTTTTAATGTGAGAGATATGACATTTTAGAAAGCATATATGACTTAAAAGTAAATATGGCATGAAGAGTATTATCATGATAAGCAATACATAATAAATGGAAAGTTTTGAAAAGAATTTTCATTGATCTTGAACAGTCATAAAAAAGTCAGCTAAATTCTAATATCAGAAAAACTTCAAGGCAGCAAAAATGTATTCTTGGGCTATATTCTCAAATTGAGATTAGGAACATTTTAAAACCAGGCTTTCTGTATTCTTTTAGACAATTGCAATTTTTTTTTTCTTTTCTCCTTCCTTTCTTCTCCCTTCCCACTCCATCCCCCCCATCTTCCATCCCTGTCTCCCCCTCTCCCTTCCTTCTTTCGTTTTTTGTTTTCTTTCCTAAGTACCATGAATTCTATCTTCTTAAAAATTTTATCTATTTTTTTTTCACTAAAACCCTTTCTACATAATAATGAAATAAGGCCTGCAAAGTTCTCAAGATGTGGCAAAGATTATTTCAAGGATGTTAAAAATAATAAACCTCAGTAAACATATAAGAATATCTTTACAATATAAGCCAAAAGACAGATAATAGCAATTTTTAATGAGAGTGTGCAGCAAGTAGAATTTTTATTTACTGCTTATAAGAATTAAAATAATGAAATCCATTGTGAATAACTTTTTGCTGCATCTAATGTAGCAAAATACTAACTATCCACCCAATACTTCTACTACTAAATATATTCCAACTAGAAAAGCAAACGTCTCCTAAAAAAACCAAACATGCCTGAGTGTACCTATACCAATAATATTCAGAACAGCTAAAAATCTGTTAATATTCATTGTCAATAGAAAAGGTGAATAAAATATGGTATGTTTAAACAATTTGTCAATAGGAGAAAGAATAAAGTACCACTAAAACAAAAAATATGGGAAAATCTTACAAATAAAATATTAAGCCAGGTATTAAATAGTACCTATTATATGATAATTGTTTTTATAAAATTTAATCATAAACTTAAATCATTTTATGTCGTAAAACAAATATATGTTATTATAAATCACATGGCAGAAGTAGTGGACTCATGGGAAAATTCTGGGGCTCTGTTAATTCTAACTTTCTTCATTGCTTTTTTTTCAGTTTTCTAAATAATGTAAATAACCAAAGTAAGACCAGATAAATGTCTAAATTATTAATGCCTTTATTAGAGTTAGTGAAAGCTATAAAAGCTAAACCAATTTTGCAAAGATATTATTTGATAAGATTTGAGTAAGCAATTTAAATCTCAAATATGACAATTTCATAAGAGAATGTAAAATAATATTGGGGATCATTTTATTTATGCATTTTATTGATATATCAGTGCATATTTTGAAGTACATGTTTTATTTTGATACACACATGCAATTTCAAATGATTGAACCTGGGTAATTAAGATATCCATTATCCCAAACAGTCACTCTTTCTTTATGTTTGGAACATTCTAATTCCTCTCCTCCAGCAATTTTGAACCATGAAACAAATTATTATCTATAGTTGTTCTACTGCATTATTGAATAATAGACTTTATTTTTCTATCTAACTTTATTTTTGTACCAGTTACCAACCTCTCTTCTTTCCCTACCTTACCTCCTTTCCAGCCTCTGATTATAGCCACTCACTTCTCTTGCTCCGTAGGATCTATTTTTTCAGCTCCAAAATATGAGTGAGAAAGTTCATGTGTTATTTATCTCTCTATGCCTGGTTTATTTCACTTAACTGGAGATAATAATCTTCAGTTTCATGTATATTGGTGCAAATGACAGGATTTCATTCATTTTTATCACTGAATAATAATCCTTGGTATCTATGTGCCATGTATTTTTTTTTTTATCTATTCTTCTGTTACAGGCACTTAGATTGGTTCCACATCTTGGCTATTGTGAACACTGCTGCAATAAACATGGGAGTGCAGATAATGTACAATAACATTGACATAATTATTTCCTTTCTTTTGGATATATATCCAATAGTAGGGATTCCTGATCCATACACCTGTATGGATAATACCTAACTGGTATTAATTAGGATTTTAATTTGTTTCAATAAAGCAAATTGGAATATTATGATTAAACTCTTCAAAGATTCTTTTCTTTACCTTTTTGTTGTATTTAAACTAACTCAAAAATTAGCAGAGTTTAATTAGGATTTCCTAATGAAATGGAAATCCTGATTACCTAACAGTTAATACCTAACTGGTGGTATTTTATGTTGTAAATTTCAGAGATTACAAGATTCAAGGCTTTATTAGGAGCTGCTACTATGCCTTAGACTGTGCAAACACTCCAAGAAATAAACATGAAGTTTATGTGTCCATAAACTCCTAATATACATGGAGGATTTTGCTTCATGGAAGGTGACTCAAGTTCTTGAAAATGGGAGAATTCCCTGTCCTACTCTCCTGGTATGGATTACATGGCTTGAACACCAGCAATTGCTCAGAGCTGGGGAATTTATAGAAAATTCCATTTCCTAAAATTTTAACTGATACCCCCTCTCACTACAGAGAAGTACAAATGCCAGATACTGCTAGTCTTAGCAAGACTTTGTTACATTTCCCACACTATTCATGGTAGCACCTAAATAGGGCCAATTATTCTTCAGAAACTTGTTAAAAGAAATGATTTTTAAGAATGAGTTCAAGAATCTCATCATGAAATTGGATTTTAAAAGTGATGTTTCTAGATTATAGTTGGTATAATTTCTTTTCTTTTTTAAATTTCAGGTTAATGTGAGGTTATAAACACATAGGTTACCATGTTTGCATTCATTAGTTAGAGTCCTTCTCGGAGTTGTGTCCCACACCTAAGACATGTGCCCTAGAACCTTATGTTATAATTAATTTACGTATTAGTATTTTAAAATTCTGTTATACTTTCATGTTTTATAATACCACTTTTCAATCCATTAATTCTATTTGATAACAAGTAAAAATGTCAGGTTTTTAAAATAAGATTTATTAAAGTTTTCATTCAGGACATGACTTAGTCTCTTTTTAAAAATAAAGCAAATTGGAATATTATGATTAAACTCTTCAAAGATTCTTTTCTTTACCTTTTTGTTGTGTTTAAACTAACTCAAAAATTAGCAGAGTTTCCTGAGCTTTCAAATATTACCTGGAAATTTATTTTAACCTTTCCCCATAAAAATTTTGCTAAGGCATTTTTTTAAATTATAGTTTTTACTAACATCAAGGAAGTTATGAATATGACCTAGTGTGACACTGAACAAGAGTATTCTTGGACAGGAGACCCAGTCTATAATTTCAAAACCTAATATACATACAAAATGAAATAGTGAATTCACTGATTGAAAATGTATTAATACAAAATTTAAAGACTGCGTATTATTTTTGGTTATTCAGGAAGAGAAAAGTGAACTTACTTTTTTGCAAAAAAATTTTCTCTAATATATCTGTTCAATAATCACCAATGTCAGATTCCTAAGAGAACTTTTGTCTCACTCAGTTAGATGTAGTATAGGGAAACAGTTTGGAAAGGCGTTAATAGACTGTAGGGTGGTGGACGATACAATCTTAAGTTACAGTACCAGAGATGGAACTCCCACTCCACCATCACATTGAGCACTTCTGTCTACTGAACAATAATTATTTCATGAGGATTTTGAGAGGATTAATGAAATTAAAAATACAGCCATTAAAAAAAATGCAGACTTTACAGCCTCTGTATTAACCTGGATGGAAGTGGAACACATTATTCTTAGTAAAGCATCTCAAGAATGGAGAAGCATGAATCCCATGTACTCAAGTTTGATATGAGGACAATTAATGACAATTATTGACACGGTGGGGGTGAAGGAAGGGGAAAGTAGAGAGAGGAAGAATGAGGGAGGGGTGGGGAAAGGAAGAGCAGAGAGAGGGAAGGAGTAAGGTGGGTGGGGTCTTGGGGTCTTGGTGTGTGCCACACCTTTTGGGGGCAAAACACGATTGTAAGAGGGTCTTTTCCTAACAAATGCAACCAATGTAACATGGTTTCTTATACCCTCAATGAATCCCCAACAATAAAAAAAAAAACAACTAAAATCAGATAAAAGTAATGAAAATATAAAAGATGTCCGTTTTAAGTAGAGCTCCTTGTGCACATTGGACAGATGGAAGTTAATCCGTGAATAAATATAGAGTGTCTGACAAATAAGGACTGTACTGAAAGCTCGGAATCTTGAAAACTTGCATTTGGTCCTCAGCTGGTGACCAGTTAATGCCGTAGTAGATGGGAAAATACTTTCCTTAATATGTTGGTTTTAGTATAAACTGGAAGATGTTTTTGTTAAAATGGAAAAGTGAGTTTCTCTTCTGAGATGCTTTTCGGTCAGTTTGGCTTGTTAACAAGCTGGGGTAATAATCTGAAATGATGACGGCATAATATAGTAGAAATTACATATGGAAAAAAATAGGGAAACTCCTATTTTTAGGAGTGACTCCTCTCAAAACTCATGTTTCATAAGCTGGTATGTTTTTCCCAAGAGAACCCTCAGTGAGCCCGAGGACCACTTGCTGTTTCATCTCACATTCTCTATTCACGTGGGGCCCCTCTTCCCTCTTCCTCCCCCACTTCATATTAACAGCAGGGTCATGGATTTGGTGCCCCAGCTGACAGGGTGAGCTTTGCTGTAACAGCTTCAGGTAGTCTACAGTTGGGGCAATTTAGCTGCCTGTAAAATCCCACTGAATGAACTTTCTCATCATTTGTTAACTGCCAGGGCAAAGTTCACTGAAAAACATTCTTCTTGCTAGTCTGTGAAACGGGAGCTGTTGAAGTTCCGTGCATACCAACATGTTAGCCTATGCTCAAAATATGCTTATGGAGCAAATTCTGATATGATTAATGTTGACATCATTGAGCATACATTAGTGCGATTTGCATATATATATAAATTTGAATAATGATCAAGGACATCAAATGATTTCAGATTTAATACTTATAATAATAGCTAACATTTCTTGAAGGATTATATGCTGAACAGTGCTCTAAACATTTTACATAATAATTTCATTGGTCTTCACAACACAGATCTTATTGTCACATCCGTTTTGCAGGTGAGGAAACTGAGGCACAGAATGGGTTAGTAACTTGCCCAAGATCACACAGTGAACTCCTAAGCAGCAGAGCTAGGGTGTGAGCCCACACAGGCTGACTCCAGAGCCTGTGCTCTCAGCTCCGTGTTTCACGGTCACACTTAGTAAGCACACTGAGGCAGGAAAAAAGCTTTGCTTTTCTTAGGTGGGTTGGGAAGGTGTACAGGAAATTGAAACTAAAGAAATCCTTCTCTCTCAAGCAGGGCTACAGGAAACTGATGCTCATTCAAATGTGTCATTTTGGGAAGTTTGAGAATAAAGCGTGAGTTTGTAGGAGTGGAATCCTCAGTCCTTTTCTTCATTACTTTGGAGAAACTCTGATGCACATTCCCATACTGTTTATTGAGCCTACTTGCTGGGCCTCTGAGAGCCATAGTCATGAGTGAGACCTAGGTCCTGCTCTCCAGGAGCACAGCAATGGTGGCAGGGCCTAGACTGCAGGGCATCCCGATGGCCTTGAAGCACTGGAGCAGAGGTTAGAGTCGGGAAGCTTGCAGAAGAGACCGGAGAATAATTGGCAGAGGAGGTGCTGGCTCAGCTGAGTGGAGAAGGTGAATACAATTCACCACTGGGCAAGGTAAGCATGTGCCAGCCAGGCACGGAGGAAAGGGCGCTGGGTGCTCCACACTAGGAACACAAGTGGGCACCACAGCCAATGATGAGGACTGGGGCTTGGACTTTGTTCCTCATGGGGTACAGAGTCAGCTGAGAATTTTAAGCAAGACAGTGCCACAGTGATATATTTGCCTTTCTTTAGGCACAATAAAGATAAATTTGTCCATTTGGAATGCGATAATTAATGGAAAAGCGTTCCTCAACTAGGAATACCTTTATATGGATGCAAAAGCAGCCATCTTGGTGCCACAGTTCCCCCCCTACTTACACCTCTTCTGTTTGCTGATGTTTAGAATTTCACAGTTAGAGATGTGTTCCTTTGTCTAAATCTCATCTCCTACCACTTATAGGCTAGTACATCTCATAAGCTACTTAAACTTAGCTATGCTGGATAGAGTATGTGAGCAGTTTTTTTGAGAATAAGTTGTTACAAGACGTGAAGGGAGGTAGGAAGGGAGAAGAACATTGAGGGAGTGGGGAGAATTGGGAGTTTGAGCATAAGGAGGAAATACAGCAGTAATCTAGATTCAACTCAACAATCAGTTACATTGAAAGGTAAAGTAGTATCAGGGTCAAGTTGAAAATGACCCAGAGATGAAGACAAAGGCCTGCTAGAAAGAACAGCATTAGCACACGCTCCAGGTGCTGCCGAAAAGTTACCCAGGATGAAAGGGAATGTTAAGCCCTGTTAATAGCAATGCTACTAAACATTTGAAAAATAGGTCCTCTAAGTTCTTGCCCATTCAACAGTCAAAAGCCAGTGCTATTATGTTAAAAATAAGAAAACAAATCGCTCAGTTTTAAAGCAAGTTTTGTGGTTTAGCTTTGGATATAAGAATTTTCTCCTTTGTCTCTGTCTTTTTAAAAAGGCCATTTCTGCCATTTTCTCCAAACCTAGTTAGAAATAATAAAGTTACAAGAAGTCTTTCAAAAATATATTATGTACCAAATAGCTATAAAGATACTGTTTGTTTAAGTGTCTAAAAAGGAAGCCATAGGTACAGGGATGCATTTTGACTTGATTGCTGCAGGGCTCAGTAGGAGGGGGCACATGACTACCAAGACAGGCGTTCATTCATAATTTGATGACTTCCCCACCTAGCACTTGGCAGCCTGACAGCTCAGCACCTGCTCAACACCAGCAGTGAACGAAGGGATGTGGGTATAAGGAGATGTTTTATCATTCCAGTTTGGGGGATTTTTTTGTCTCATTGTCCACATGCGTTAAATTCAGGGCTAAAACCTTTAGGTTGACCATAAAAAAGACGTGAGGACCTCATCATTCTTCACAGAAGTTGCTGGAAAAGCAATTTATTTCCTGAAACTTTGCAGAGGTACAAAAATGAACAGAGTATAAAAAACATTAACAATCTAGGGTTTAAAGTCCCTCTAAAATTTTTCAATGTGCATACCCACTGTGGGAGAATCTACCTTACAAAAATAAAAGCGTCAGTATGTCAGAATGCATTCACAAAGATGTGTTTATTTCAGCGTTTGTTTGTAGAGGAGGGAGGAAAACCCTGAATGTTCATGAGTAGAGGAGCAATTGAATAAATTCTCATTCATTTGTACTATGAATTCTTATGTTTATGTTTAAAAGAAGTTTTATCTCTGTATATATTGACCTGAAAGGATGCCCATGTATATTGTTACATTTAAAAAGCCATTGACAAAGACGTGTATGATATAAACCCATTTGTATAAGAATGTATATGTGTCTTGTCCATTTGTATTTGCTGTGCGAACATTGAGATATATGTGGAAGAAGGTAAGCCAGATTTCTGCTAGACGGGGATTGTTGGACTTGTTACAACAGCATGTATTAGTTTTGCAATTAAAATGAATACAGAGAAGGAAAGCCCACTTTGCCACTTAGCATTTGGTGAGGATTAAATGAGATATTTATAAAATGCTTATTATCATTCTACGTGTATCCAAGTAAAGTGTCCAAGAAACACTGATGATATTATTTGATTTTTCCCTGCGGTCTGTTGTACCATGCCCCAGTCTGGCCCCTGCCTTCCTCCACACAGCCACCAGTACATTCTACCTCCAGACTACTCTAGGCTCTGAGCACACCACCCTGACTCTCTGGGATCTCAGGCTTTGCACGGGGTTTCCTGTCTTAGAACTCCTCTTCCCCTACCCTCACCTGGTTAGCAGCCCTTCAGCCTTCAGGTCTCAGTTTAAGAGCCTGTGTTGACCCAAGTCAAGGTGAGAGAGGTGGGCTTTCAGGGCTGCCATCCCACACTCCAGTACTCACCACGCTGCCTCAACTGTCTGTCTGTCCGTGGGGCTGTGGCGGTCTATCTATGCAGAAAAGGCCTAATCCAGGGGCATGGAATGGGTGCTGGACAGAGACTGTCAGAGTAAGAGAGTGAAGGGGACTGACCGAGGTTGCAAAGAGAAGAGAAAGGTGAGGTGGCTTCTCTTCACAGGCACCTGACTGTGTCACTGAGTTTATGACTGAGCTTCCTTCCATGATTACCTAAGGGCACCATTTTCCTCTCCCCAGTTTTAGCAAATTGGAAATGGACTAAGGTACGGATGTTTATAGATGATTAATTTGTTTGGATTATCACACATTGCCCCTTTAATTGAGAAGTTATTAACTTGCTAAAACAGTTCATAACTACACTTTATTAACTTTCTGGGTATGTAAGAGAACCTCAGTTGAAGCAGTGTCACATAAAAGCAATTGAGAAAACATGTTACAGAATGGAAACTCTGCTGAGGGCTTTGTGGCCTGATTGCGACTGTGACATAAACAAGTCAGACAGTCTTCCACAGTAGAGGACTCGTTCCCTGGTCTTGCTAAATGATAATTTTTAAAAATAGTAAAATCATGACTGTTATGCAGATATAAAATGAATGCATTTTCTATCTGAACACAGGTTAAGAATTTTCCTTAACTTGTTAGTCAATGAGAGAATGCAGACAGAGATGTCACAAATGAATAAGAGAGAATCCAAGGAACATACGTGTAATAGTGACAAACAGGGAAAGGTGTGCGAAAGTGGAAGCAAAACTGGTTTTCCGGGGAGGGTTCAGTGATCAACTGAGCATCTTCTAAATAAGACAGAACTTGCAAGTTTATAAACAAGAATTACCGTACTTTGCCTTGCTGTCAGTCACCCATAACCTACAGAGCTGTGAATTGACAAACTGGAAGGGCGTCCTCTGGAGTCTGGACAATGCCTAGTTCACTACCAAAGCTGAGTCAGCACCTTGAGAGTCTGTAAGGGCTTCAGAAGCCCTGAATCAACCTCATATTCTATACATATGCTTTATATATGCTTTACTTAGGATCTCTCCGTTAACCCTTTTAGCACAAGCTTTCTGAACTCAAAAGTCGGGTTTTTCTCGGTTCCGCTCTGATGCCTCTTTGTTGATCCTTCCTAGAGTTTGCTTTCCTCTTGCCTCCACTTTCTTTCCACGGTAGTTTCTGTCACTTCCTGTTTCCACACTGCCCATTCCCCATGCCCTGTACTGCCTGGGCTGTTTCAGTTGCTGCCACTTTTCCCAGAGTTCTCATCTCCACCCCTGTGCTCCTGCTCTAGGGAGGGGGCACTGTCTCTGCCCGTGTGCTCACTACCTTTCCCCTGTGGTTCCCCCTGATTTTACCAGAGGGAAAAGTGTCTCCGTCTACCAACAAAGAAATTCCAGATTGGAATGGCCAATCTGACTGGTACTTCCTGGACGAAGGTCCATCCTCCCCTACATCCCTAGGGGATGACTCATCTAATGACTCATCTTAAACCCTACCTCGCCCCCAGGGAAGCTGTCACTCTCTCTACAATGTTCCCTATTTCTCCTTTTTGTTTGTGGACAGTTTCCCCCATTTTTTTCCTGCTTAAATTCTGTTACACTTTTGGAAGATGGATTTAAGGCAACCACATCGTTGGAGTTATCTCAACTCTTTTAAAAAATCTTTATCATTCAAGAGCTTTATTTGTTTAACTATTCGATATTTTGATCTAGTACCTTTCTTCATCCTAAAGAATGAAAAATTATCCAGTTCTTGGCTTCCCTAACATGAGGCAGTCTCTTTTATAAGGAAGTAAAGAAACATTTACACTGATTCTGACTTACTATTTTAAGTTTTTTAAAAAGTGAGTCTTCTAAAACAACACCTATTCTGATGTTAAGCTAGTCTTATATTCCTGGCATAAACCTTATTTGGTCATGATACACTATAATTTTTTACATTATTGTTTGATTCAATTTGCTAAAATTTATCTACAATTTTTGCATTTATGTTCATAGGGAATATTGGCCTGTAGTTTTCTTGTAATGAGACTGTCAAGTTTTGATATTAGGATAATTCTGGCCTTATTAGAATGAGTTGGAAAGTGTTTATTCCTCTTCAATTTTTGGATAGAGTTTGGGAAGAATTGGTAATTATTTCCATCTTAACCATCTGGTGGAAATCCCTAGTGAAACTATCTGGGCCTGCATATTTCTTTGTGGGAAGGTTTTTAACCATAAATTCAATTTCTGTAATAGTTACAAGGCTATTCACAGAATAGATTCAGATAATCTATTTCTTTCTTTTTTTTTTCTTTATTAAATCATAGCTGTGTACATTAATGCAATCATGGGGTACAATGTGCTGGTTTTATTTACAATTTGAAATATTTTCATCAAACTAGTTAACATAGCCTTCACGGCATTTTTCTTAGTTATTGTGTTAAGATATTTATATTCTACATTTACTAAATTTCACATGTACCCTTATAAGATGCACCATAGGTGCGGTCCCACCAATTACTCTCCCTCCAACATCCTTCCCCCTCCCCTCCTTCTCTCCTTTCCCTGTATTCTTGGACTATAATTGGGTTATAACTTTCATAGGAAAGCTATAAATTGGTTTCATAGAAGGGCTGAGTACATTGGATAATTTTTCTTCCATTTCCTGAGATACTTTGCTAAGAAGAATGTATTCCAGCTCCATCCATGTAAACATGAAAGAGGTAAAGTCTCCATCTTTTTTAAAGGCTGCCCAATATTCCATGGTGTACATATACCACAAATTGTTAATCTTTTGTGCGTAGATGGGCACCTAGGGTTCTTCCATGCCTTAGCAATTGTGAATTGGGCTGCAATAAATATTCTGGTACAAACATGTTTGTTATAATGTGATTTTTGGTCTTCTGGATATATACCTTGTAGAGTAATTGAAGGATCAAATGGCAGGTCTATTTATTGTTAGATCCCTAAGTGTTCTCCAAACATCTTTCCAAAAGGAACGAATTAGTTTGCATTCCCACCAGCAGTGTAGAAGTGTTCCATTTTCTCCACATCCACTCCAACATCTCTGGTTTTGGGATTTTGTCATGTGGGCCAATCTTACTGGGGTTAGATTATATCTCAAAGTAGTTTTGATTTGCATTTCTCTGATGATTAAGAATGACATGCATTTTTTCATGTGTCTATAGGCCGTGCGACTGTCTTCTTCAGAGAAGTTTCTCTTCAGGTGGCCTTGCCTACCCTGAGATGGGATCACTCTTGTGGGGAATGGTCTTTTGTTACCAAGATCTGCACACAATCTAAACTGTATTTTTTAATGGTTTTTATTCCCCAGAATATTAGCTGTAATTTCCCTTCTTTATTCCCTAAGCGATCACCTCCTTACCACATTAAAATCCATTCAAATTTTCATAACTGGGCAAACAGCTATTGAATATCAGATGCTTACCAGATACTTTTAAAAGTAGTTAACACAGAACAGTTATGTATCATGTGACATCATACTTTTGTTGAGAAAGGCAGAAAAAGTGAAAACATAAAAACATTACAAAATGTCAGTGATAAAACCTATGAAAAAAGAACAAAGTAAGGTGACAGAAACTAATAAATTTGGCTACTTTATTTGATAGTGTGATGAGAAAAAATGAGTAGGTAATATTTGAGGGAATAATTCATTATAACTCTCACACATATCACTCTTAGGCAGAAGAATCAGCATCAGCGAGAAAAATGTTCTGAGGCAGAATCATGCTAAATATGCTTAAGAAATCACAAGAAAGTTCTGCTGAAGCATAGAGAAATAAATGGAGTGTAAAACAAGATGAGATTAGTTAAGACCTTTTAGAGATTCAGATTTCTCTGTTAAACTATGCACTTTGCTTATGCATTATTTTCTGGATTTTTTGGAGTTGTCTACCCATTATTTTGTACCCTGCTAAGATTCCTTAAAACAATTAATTTGAATTATTTGCCAGGCAATTTGAAGATCCATTTGGGGGGTCAGTTACCTCAAAATTATATTCCTTTGCTGGCATCCTGGATTTTTCATGTTTCTTGAAATCATGCATTATTGTCTTCACATTTGATGAAACCCTCAACTTCTCTAGTCATTACTGATTGGTGGTCTTTGGTAAGGAATCTACAGCAGTCAGTCCAGCCAAGGATTGCCAAGCTCTCTTGGATAGTTATTATGAGCTTGCCCACTCCACATCTTTTGTTTCATTTGGGGGGGATTTTAGGCTGGGTGCTGAAAATATCCTTTTTTAAATTCTCTAGAAAGTACCCAGAAATTCTCAAATTTGTGAGCCTTCTCTCAATCTTGGAGAATTAGGCTAGCTGGGCCTCTGTGAATAACTGGGAGCCCGAGGAAAGGCTTGTACTAATCTTTCACAGAAAAGTGCATGGGAGTGAACATAGGGATTGGAGATTGGGGGTGTGAGGCACACAGAGGGCTGGGTGTATTTCTTAATCACTTCACGTTGCTATGTCTACAGGAACACAAGAGGCTAGGTAATTTTAAAGGAAATGAGATTTGTTTGGCTTATGGTTTTGAGGCTGTGCAAAAAGCAAGGAACGAGCTCCACCCCTGGTGAGGGACTCTGTCTGGGGGCTTCCACACTTGGCAGAAGAAAAGAATCCAGTGTGTGCAGACCACATGGCAACAGGGGAAGCAAGAGAGAGAATAGGAGGTGCAGTCTGTTTTCAACAACCAGTTCTTATAGGAAATAAAAGTGAAAACTCACACTCTTTGTTTAGAATGTCACCAAGCCATTCATGAAGAATCTGCTCCCACAATCCAAACTCCTCCCATCAAGCCCTACTTCCAACAATGGGGATCCACTATTAACATTAGAGTTGGTGGTCAAAACAAACCATATCCAAACCACAGCAGGGCCTCTGGTCTACTGGGGGTTCTGCATGAAGAGCATCTCAAGCTTGTGGCGCTGGGCTTCCTGATGAAGACTGCAAGGTGGGTAGCATGATCTGTAGCGCCTTGTTGAGGTCTGAGCCCTGGTTGTTACAAAGTGCCACCCCTCCTTCCTGCTCTCAGCCTTCCCCACCCAATGAGCTTGTCTGATCACGTCGATATTCTCACTGACATGATAAAGATGTTGACATCCTGGAAGTATCCCTCACAGCTGGGGAAGTCAGGAGCTCACTCATTATGCTCTCACTTTCCCTTCTGTGAAAAATTGGGGTTAAGGGATTCTCTTGGCATTGAACTGCACTGCCTTGGGGAAAGGGTAACATGGGTAAAGGGAAACTGTTCTCATCTTCTCCAGTGCTTCTAAACTCTCATTCTTTGCTCTGAGGCTGTGCTAGAACTTTTCCATACTACTCTCAGACTCACACAAAAGTACTCTTATCTATGAGTTCTTGTCAAAATTATTGTTTCTATAGGGAGATGATGTTGGTAAACTTCCATTCTGCTGCCTTGCTGGCATCACTCTTTACATATTTAATGTTCTGATACTAAAATGATACATACATTCTATTTACTAAAGTAAAATAATTGAGTCTATTAAGACATAGCAAACATAATTGGAAAGAGTAGGTTTATGTACAAACAAATATGAGCTTTGGGGGTCAGATTTATTGCAGCTCATTAACTAATTAGCAAGTGATATGGGCCTGTTTATCTAAATGTCCATAATCTCAGTAGATACAGTTTATGAGAAGATACTGCACATATTGACCAAGGACTGTTAATAAATAAATGCTAATGCAATGTTATGTCTATGCTTAATAATCCTAGCAATGATATTGCATGCCCAAATAAGCTTAGTTACAGTATTCCAATTCTGAAAGTATCAAATAAAAAATATTAAAATAATTTTAAAATAACTAATAGAAATCTTTGTGGCTAGAAAAGTCTGAACATTTCTTTTTAAAAGTTGAATTTTGAAGTGAATAAATTGTTATTTCAAGCTTTGATTATATTCATTATATATTCTGTAAAATAGTCTTAACAATGTATAAATTTATAATTAATTCTAATTTGATTCTAAACTATTTAGCAGTATTTAGTCTAATCTGAGCCAATTTTACTGACCATGTACTACAAAATAATGCCAAAGACTTGCCAATTACATAGTATATCACTTTGAGAACATATAAATATTACTTAGGAGAGCTGAATACCACTGTTTAGTGCATTCAGTAAAAGTATTTTGCTCATATAAAAGCATGAACTATTTTCCAGGAATTCTATACTATTATGTGTCAGGAACTTCCAAGAATAGTTTACTCTTGAAGAATAGATTTTTTAAATGAGAAAAACTGTATATTAATATTGTGCACTTTCTGCAAATATTAAAAATTGACCAGGATAGATAAGCCTCTGGCAACATGCCCACTGCTTCATGAATTTCTACTTAGGCTATACTTCAGGTGGATCCAGAAGGTATGAGTAAAATGTTTATGCTGGGACTTCAAACCACTGTAGCACTTAATAATTAATTGGTGTTGACAAAATGGTTTTAGAAAAACAAAAAACAGAACAAATATATTTTGTTCAAATCCCAGTCCCATTAAATCTTTCAGACACATATTCCTTTGTGGAAAATTTATAAATCCCATGTTCCCCTTTAAAACAGTAGGTGTCCCTTATATGAGCCATAACTCTTGCATAATTGGGTGTTCTAGGACTCTTTCCAAATTTTCTATAATAGGCATAATTTTTCAAGAACACATCTGCCATAAGTTAAAAAAATTCTGGAACAATTAACTAAGAAAATTAAATCATGTGATTTATGCAGTGAAAATAATTTGATTACAGGATTCTTAACATGTGGTGTGTTTCTGGGGTGAGGGAAGAAGGATAGTGTTGTATCATTTCAAATTTTAATTCATTTCTGAAAATAACAGACATGATATAATTTCTGTTAGTATCTCATCTACTCATAAAAATTTATTCATGATGGCATAGGTGATTCTGGATGTAAATTCTGAATGACATAAAGTCACTGTACTTGATATGGTTTTAAATAACTGCCCTTAAAATCTTGGATATAAAGATATAATTCAAACTGCAAATAGTTTCTATGAAAAGTAGTACATACTTCATGGTTAATGCATAATTCTCTGCTTACTAGTACTTTTCCATCATTATTTTGTTGTTTACAGCCATTGTTTGTGGGCTTGCATTTCCTCACAAAAATGAGGTTTTAAGAAAGAAAAAAAAAAAAAACTTGTTCTCAGGTCACTGTTTAGAAATTTTGAATTCATCAAATATCAAGTATTCAAAAGAAATACATTATTAAATAGTTACTCCATCATTCTCCCAAATATATTTATAAAATTACTGCCATAAAATAACTGTAGGAATACATAAACCTTGCACAGACAGAAAAAGACTCTGATGTAGCCAATATGCGTCAATAATGAAATAATTACAAACTACCTCAAATATAATAGAAGTGCATGCCTTGAGGTGAGTCCAATTTAGTTCTAAGTTTTCCTTAGAGAAATGCTGGTTGAGCTGGGAACTTAATATAAACTAGAAACATAAAGAATAATGGGAAGAGATGAGCATATTTCAAGTACATGCTAATTCTATACCGCAGGATGGAAACTGGAGTTGAAAGACATTGTCTGAAGCACAGAGGAGAGGGGGCAAAGGAGAATAATGAGGTAAGAAAATGGAAAGGATCACATTAGATAGGAGCACATGGGCCATGGAAAGCACATTGTCCTTTATGCAAACATAAAAGAGAATACAGTGTGGAGTTTTGCAAAGGGAACTCTAAGGTAAGTTTTGCTTTTTAGCAATTCTTTTCCTGTGCTGGTTCATATGGTTTATGGAGGGGTCAAAGTTAATACAGGAAGATAAATTGGTAGAGTATAACAGATGCTTATAAAGGAGAAAATTAGAAGACAATATATTTAGAAATAAAAATAAAGAGATTAATTACTAGTAAAATACAGAAGATAAAAAAGAAGAGAGTATAACAGTTGACCCAAAGGACTATGAGTACAACAATTGTATAGGCTATCATACAGAAAAATAATTCAGGAATTAGTAACAGAAAGGCAATTGAAAATTAAGCAAAGGAGTTGGAAGCTCTAATCGAAGCATGATACTATGTCGATAGATACTGATTCCAAATAGTGTACAGTTGACCCTTGAACAACAGGGGTTTGAACCGTGTCCACTTATTTTCTTCCCCGTTTGCCACCTCTGAGACAGCAAGGCCAATTCCTTTCCTTTCTCCTCATCCTTATGATTTTTTAAAAATAATATTTTCCTTATTTTAGCTTACCTTATTGTAAGAATGTACTATGTAATATATCTAATATAGAAAACATATTAGCTGACTATTTCATCAGTAAGTCTTCTGGTAAACAGTAACCTATTAGTAATTAAGTTTTTGGAAGAGTCAAAGTTTTATACACACATTTTCAACCGTGTGTGGGGTCAGCACTCCAAGCCGCCACGTTGGTCATGAGTCAACTGTACTAATATTTTTAGAAAGTTTCCACTTTCAGAAAATGTAAACTATAATCCATTTAAATAGAAATACAGATTTTAAGACGACATCCTTTGAGAATGTTCTTAGTCTAATTGTCTTTGAGAGCCCGAGCCTGTAAGACAATTGTAAGCTGATGGACATGGTACAGTATATTAAGAGATTTTATTATCTGGAATGATACAAAAGAAATCCTAAATGATTAAACAATATTAGTAACAAAGAGAAAGTTAACATTTCACATAGAGTGAAATAAAAAATATAATTAGAGGGCGGCTCCTGTGGCTCAGCGAGTAGGGCGCCCGCCCCATATACCGAAGGTAGCGGGTTCAAGCCCGGCCTCGGCCGAACTGCAAAACAAAAAAATAGCCGGGCGCTGTGGCGGGTGCCTGTAGTCCCAGCTACTAGGGAGGCTGAGGCAAGAGAATCGCTTAAGCCCAAGAGCTGGAGGTTGCTGTGAGCAGTGCGACGCCACAGCACTCTACCCAGGGTGATAAAGTGAGACTCTGTCTCTACAAAAAAAAAAAAGAACCTTAGGTAAAGAAACCAAAAGGAACAGCTAAATTTGAAAAATCACCATTTTGCAACTTGTAATAGTGTATTTGGTTCAGATAAGAATTAGTAATACCTGGCTTGGCGCCTGTGGCTCAACGGGCTAGGGCGCCAGCCACGTACAGCTGAGCTGATGGGTTCGAATCCAGCCCAGGCCCACCAAACAACAATGGTGGCTGCAACCAAAAAATGGCCGGGCATTGTGGCGGGCGCCTGTAGTCCCAGCTACTTGGGAGGTGGAGGCAGGAGACTCGCTTGAGCCCAGGAATTGGAGGTTGCTGTGAGCTGTGATGCCACAGCACTCTATCCAGGGT